>JAQGBZ010000106.1:0-187801 GCA_034687125.1 Neelides folsomi
TTTATAATTAAAATAGAATAGAAATATTACGAAACGTTCATGGGCCTATGGAAGCGTAACACTTGGGCCACATGGTACTTGTATAATATAATAGACCTCACATATAGTTGCTTTAATACCCAATTTATCCTACTCATAGATGCAGATGGATGAATCTCACGGAGAAAATCCATGAAGTTGGGCCCATTGAGAAAATTTCTTGTTTATTGTAATGAGGCATCCGGAGGAGTTCATTTACTATGTAAATCCATGCTTGTGGCTTGTAGTAATATTAAGCTTCTGATTCTTTTATTTTAAGGAACAAAACAATTAAAAGTCAACCGTTTACAAGATTGCTTCATTACTTATTTGTGATTTTATTACTTTGATATGATTTACGTACATTATTTATTTTTTCGTACTTTGTATAAATGCTTTCATTGTTTTAATAATCCATAATAAAATGATTTTTATTTTTTTACTGTGCATGTAAATAGGTATAATACATAATTACAATAGCAAAATGTGTACATAAAATATGTAGCTTAATGAAATTAAGATGCGTCATCTAGCAACATTAGAAAACTATGGTAGTTAGTTCTATGCACAAAAATCTAGCTTGATCTTATTTACTTCTGATTATTGTGATTATATAACACACTTTTAACGCCAATAATTCGCATTTTATTTGTATTTAAATGAGGGAATGAATAACAACACACCAATTCTTTCATGGGGTTTCCGAATATTAACATAACCATTCAAAAAAAGGCATTTTAAAGACGTTATATAATAGAATCTTTTGTTTTGAGAAACAAGTTTAACATGTTTGATGGATTAGAGAGAATTAAAATTATTTGGAACTGGGTTTTTATTTATTTAAAATGATGATTCTGAATAAGCTTCATTTTGTCTTCCTCCAACGTCAGCTTCTTCATTTGATTCTTCAATGCTGCGTTTATTTTTCCGTCCACATCCACAAAAATCTCGAAATATTATTCTATATAGAGATTTCTCTTTGATTTTAATTTCTTTCAATATTCCCATTTTTTCTTCTTTCAATTTTCTTAATCTTTTCTTCTTATAATAGCAGAAGCACATTGAAAACATCTATGAAATAAGAGGAGCGTATTATTTATATGACCGTATAAAATATAATACACATCATATGCGATATATAATTAAATAACTCACTATTTTTAATTGTAATGTATAATATTAATAAGAATAAGTAAAAGAAAATAATAAGATGACTCACGGAAAAGAGCCCAACTGCGACACCAAGAAACAAATACAGATTCCAATTACTTAATAATGAATGCTTCATGATGTTTTTATTTTTTAGAAAATGAGATTCAATTTGAGTAATATTATTATATTTTGTTAATTGTTATTTTTGCAAATATTTTTAAAAGATGCAAAAACACCAACAATTGAGTGGTTTCATTTAATTACAGTTGCGCTTTGCGCTATAGCGGCAATAGATAACCAAAAAGTAATAAATGATCATTTTTTGATAAATGAATCATTTTATCATTTGTCTGTACTCTGTACCCTGTATAGACTGTATACCTACCCTTACATATATCGATACTTTAATCGCTACAATGGTTGCAACACGGAAAAGATCAAATTACAATTTCTATTGGTAAAAAGGCTTTATAATTTTTTAAGATAAGGTACTAATATTAGAAAATGTATTATTTTTTTATATTTTTTTTACAATCATGTACTTTTTAACCATTTGAGTTAGCTAGTTAGAATACAATTCATATCTTTTAAATATCTGTATATTTAATTATTATCAGTATTCAATTTTATCACTAATATCAAGGTAAAAATGATAACTCATTTCATCATGCTGTACATTGCTACGTACTTAAATGCAAAGGGCATCTTTGTATGCACTAAGTATATGAAGTCATTTATAAATAATGAATATTAACTATGAGTGTAAATATGTAAAAAATTCATTTTGGTTTTATTGAATTTCACAGAATTCTTGGCTCAAATTCTTTTACAAAATATAGAATTCTTTTTTTCATCTGATATCGTATAGTATACTTAGGCATTGTGTTGTCTTCGGCATCATACCCACAATTATTTTTCCAGATCATTCAGTCCGAAGGAATGATCATGTATTGAAGAAATTCTCTTGATCTTTTAAATCTTGGCTTTTGAGATTCGAAATATTGGAATTCTTTCATTGTACACTGCAAGCTTTTGTCAAGCGGAGGAGGCATTCGATTCCTATACAAAGAACATTATTTTAATGCAGTTTAAACCAAAACCAAGGGTTTAAATTGTCATTTATGTTCTCTCCTCCTTCTCTCTAAAAATCTTTGTTGCGTGATGCGAGGTCTTTAATGTATGTATTTGACATAAAAGGGAATGAGTGATATTTTTTATTACTTCCAAATACAAGCTACACGAAATCCATCATCATAAAATCCCATTTCTTTTGCAATAAGCTCATCTTTACTTTCAAATATCTGAATTATGAATAAAACAATTACGGGCAATTCAATTGTTTTAAATATTGTAAAAATTAAATAAATATAGGTATAAAATATTAATTTAAATACTGGTTCTGGTTTCCGTTCTTCGAGCTTTCTTTTGTACATATCTCGAATGAATGTCAATTCTTCAGGTGTTTTTTCAAACTTGATAGGAAGAGCCATAAAAATTCTTAAGTTTCTCCAAGGCAATTCCTTTTAAATAAGTAAAGGACATGTTAAAATAAACGGTACGGTATTATTTAATATTTTTGAATTCCTTTTGAATTAACTCCATGTTATGCTTTGTAAATAATTAAAATTTTACTCTTGGAGTATTAAACATTGTAATTTCTTCAAAATATTTTCTTTCAAGCGCATTGTGCTCGTTAATTATAAATGTTCGGTTTCTTTTAATTGGAATTCCGTGGACAAGATGCGAAAATAAAATTGTACTTATAATGAAACAAAGGGGAAAATCTAAAATTGAAATCATCATCAAAATTTTCTATATAGAGCTTGTAATTGATATTTTTTTATTTTTGTAAGGTCTTATTGAAAGTATTTTACATTTAACAAATTTCAATTTAATTATTAATTATACTTTCCAAGAAGGGTTTTTAAGTTTTAAAGTTGTGTGTAAACATCCGCCAAAACAGTCATTGAATTTAATGTAAGTATGTATGTAAATGAATTCCAAATGCAATGAGTTTAAAATAAAGTTCAGTTGAGTATGTATTGAGAATACATACTCATATTCATTTCATAGAATATTAATTTCTTTTATAGACTTTTTTCATAAAGTACTTAAATACACGAATTAAATTATTTACATGTAAAAAATTAAAGATTCTGTTAAAAGCATTGTATATGTGACAATGTGACTTATTCTTTTATTTCGTTAAACTTGTAATCAATTAATCAATACAAGTTAAAAATGATATCGTCATGAAATATAGAATGTATTGTCAATAAAATATGGTACAATTAAAAATTGTTATAAAAAAGTTAAAATATAAAGTTTTACAAATATGGACGCTTTCATGATGAATCCTTAATTATTAAAATCTCTTTAATTGAGATCACAATTATTTAGATCAATATATTATTAAAAAATAGCATTTATAAAGGTATCTATCAAGGTACGTGAAATCTATCATTTAATTGAAGTTATTTACAAAGTAAATAATTGAAGTTATTTACAAAGTAAATTTTTCTAATAGACTTGATTTCCAAGATACATTATTATGGCACCGAACACAGTCATAGTCAATTTAAAAAAATCTGTTTCCTCTTTATAGCCATAAAGATACATCGTCTCTTTGATTAAAAAACTAAAAATAATGGTTTATTTGTCTTCATCTGACTTAAACATGATACTAAATTACTAAAAATTAAAATTAAAAAAAATATAAATTAAAAGCTTAATTAATTTGTATAGGTACTGGAGTTTGATCAATTCATAAGATATGGAATTGAGTTTGTGGCAACTGCTAATGGCCATGAAATTGGGCCTTTGAATTCATTACTGCTCATTTTTTCTTTGATTTTGACAAAATGTCGTTTGAATTCGAGTCCGCAACCACGAGAAAGACGAAAGTCAAGAAGGACGAGATGATTTCCCATTTCAATCACACTGGCTTTAAAAACTAATTGCATCTTACGACGATCCACAGTAGAAATTGTAATCTAAAAAAATAATTAAATAATCAGAAAAACATAAAATACTCATACAAAACTAAAAACTACTGTAACATATACCTATACAAAAATATTTTTAAATGTCTCAGGAATCAATTAGCAAGTAATGAATTCTTATTTTAAAAGCTCTTACAAATGGGACTTTGGAAGTTTGGGTTCGGCATGTATATCCATTTTCAGAACAAACTTCAAGGAGTTCCTTAAGAGCTTCCTCTTTGGAAGAAGAAACACAAAACCGTGTCATCCTTTTTACGAGCCTTTGGATTGGAGCCGCATCGCTGCTGGCTGAGGAAGCAATTTGTGAAGCCAAGAAGAATTCATCTGCAGCTGCTGCTGGTTGGGAGAAACTGAAGCTCGCCTTATTCTCGTTCTTATATTCAGCTTCTTCCTCTTCTTCGACATATTCTTTACCTAATTATGATGATATTAGAAGCAAAATAATATAATTCATGATAAAATAATAAAATCCATGATAAAATCATAAAATTCATGATAAAATCATAAAATTCATGATAAAATAATAAAATTCATGAAAAAATAATAAGAATTTGCAATATGAATATACCGAAGTTTTGTGGCTCTGGTTGTGAATAGCAAATTCGAGTTATGGAATCCTCTAAAGCTCCTCTTAAATTAGCTCCAGATGCTCTTTTCTTTGCAAGTGGACTTCCGTTACCTCTCATTTTGGTTCGGCCTGGAAATCATAAAAACAAAAGAAAAAATTGAAAACAAAAGAAAACAAATGCGTCATGATGCATGATATAAGAATGGTATTAAATTATCTTCATGTTCATATAATTTGTATTTAATAACAGCATATAAAATTTCATCTCATACAACATTCGTATATATTTATCTAGGTAAACTATAAAAGTAAGAACTAAATCAATAAGTGAAGTAGTTGATGAGCAATAAAAAAATTCCCGTACAACTAATCCACCACCAATCAGTCAAACTTGTACATAAAATTCACAACACTGTTTTTAACTAAATTATTTAATTTCTTCGTTGTCTTCGGATTAAAGGACGAAAGCATCGAAAGATGTTCCAAAGTGGAATAAGACAAGGTATTCCATGACTCAGATCATATATGCCAATCTGAGTCACAGAAGTACCTGAACTCAGCCGCACTCTCTCGCGAGTCCGATGCCCGGTGAATCATTACTTCTATATTATTCACGTATTGCGTCGTAGACCAGAGATCGATCAATCTTCCCTCGGCCCTATAAAATAAAATTGATAGCCTTTCCAACTTACATCCATGAACTCTCTTATTCATCCAGGGATGAGATCGAATGCCATCGATCGTGACTCGTCTTGAGGGAGTAGGGCATAGGATCCTTTTCATAAAGTTCAAAGCTCCAGTGTCAAGTTTGGCCCAAGGGAGTCGGTAGTGTTTCCCCTCTTTCCACAATCGGTAATCGAGGCAGTCGGGAGAGGGACGATCCCAAGGAAGCTCTAAAACCAGATGCATATATTGCTTAATCACATAAACACACAACCCAAGAGGATTAAAAGAAACAAATAAGAATTAAGCCCAACTATTAACAAATATTAAGCTCTGCTACAATAATACAAAGTTACGATAAGGGTATTTAACATATTAATAATATGGAAAATTTTATCATTAAGTCAATTTACCTCCAGCAAGAAGAGCGACTAGAATGACACCACATGACCAGATGTCAGCCGGCTGAGCTTTATATTGTCTCGTAAGAACTTCAGGTGCGACGTAGGGAAGAGTTCCACATCGTTTGTCCAAAAGCCGTTCTTGCCCTTTTGATCGGAAAATAGTAGCGAATCCAAAATCGGATATTTTGATTTTTCCAGCTCCGTCCAAAAGGATGTTTTCTGGCTTCAAGTCTCGATGAGCAATGCCCATCCGATGGAGGTACTCCACTCCATTTACGATTTGCATGAAGTACACTTGAGCCTTTCCTCCATCCAATCCAACATCCGGCTCTAAACATATATTTAAGCCCATGAGTACCTCAATCCTCTTTGTTCTTCTTGGTGGTAGGGGAGAGATGGGGGAAATACTCTCTTGTTATGTTTAAAGCATAATATTCTAATTGCGGGTTAATGGTTCATTTTAACAAGCTGTGCTTCTATGTGTGGACACCTGCATCCTATTTTTTACAATGATTGACAGTTGGTTTTTTCCTGTATGGTATCATGGAAATGACGTGAAATTTCCAAAGGTTGTAATTATGGTTCGAAGATCCTCAGGGGACAAAAGATGTTTAAAGCAAGGTTTAAACAAATAGCAAAGGACATCGACACGCCAAGACATTCTGTGGCCTTTGGACAGCTCAAGCAAAAGAAAAAGGCAAATAAGAGATTACTCACCTATTCGGTCAAACAATTCGCCACCAGAAGCATATTCGATAAAAAGATATTCTGTAGGGCCTTCTCGTCTGCTGCCATAAAATCGTATGATGTTCTCATGATCCAATAGCTTATGAATTTGAACTTCTTTCTTCACCACATCGCTAGCTTCAGGATGGTCATCGAGGTTTATGATTTTCAATGCAACTTCATCTCGAGTATTTTTGTTCAAAAGAAGCTTAACTCTAATTACCAAAAAAGCCAATATAAATATCACGCTTCAATAATCAGTTTTTAAATAATAGCAATAATCTGTATTAAATAATTAAAATAATTAATAATTAAAAATAGCAAATTAAAAACTTACTCTCCAAAAGCTCCTTCGCCAAGTGTTTGTTCAATGTACCACTCCTCAATGAACTCAACCATGATTGCAAAAACACATCGGTTTAACTACGTTTGAATCTAAAAAAAATAAATAAATGAGAGCTTCGAACCAACTGGAAGTAAAGTTGTAACTGACAATGAAACTTAATTGAATGGATATCTCTTAACAAAAAAGCTTAAACCGCGCAATTTTTTATCTCAATATCTCTCAATGATTGTGAATGAAAAAATTTCCTTTGATACTTTGAGCGGGAATTGTATGCAAAGGGGATTAAACAAGTTTAATGGACTCACTGACTCACAATAACTCAACGGCTCAATCGCTCAATTCCTCACTATCTAAATAACTCTCATAACGTCAGTTGAATTAACTGCCTATAATATTAAAGATGACAAAAAACGTAGGTGTTATAAAAGGTGGGGGTTGATGACAGAAGGGAGGCTGAGAAGACTGACGCCAAGGTAGGCGGCGGCGGTGGTGTAAGATCAATAAAAAGGAAGGATGAGGATGGAGGGACCAGAGATTACCTTCATATCCGAATCCTCGGGTCTGACGGATCAAAGTAAAGATGCGGGTAGGGGCGAGATTGGAATCGATAATCAGAGGGGTGGCTGCTGGGGAAGGGTTGACTCTCTTTTGTCTCTGTCTGTCTGAAGGAGAGGCTCTCGAATGGCGCGCCCCAAACAAAGGAACCCCTGGGAAAACGCTACCCGAACGAACCCCGCTCATTTCCTCTGACTCACCACCCCAGCCAATCAATAATTACTAAATCTATCCTAGGCGGGATTCCCGCCAATCTACCTTCGTAACACTAACAGTAAAACAGAGGTCAAAGTTATTTCCTTACGTCTATGAGTTCGAAGGTCGTGGGGGCCCTTGTTGTGTCTGGAATCCAGACTCTTTTGAAGCCTTGGAGTTGAAGGATCAGAGCCGCTTCCCTTTGCTTCTTCCGAGGGAGAGGGAAGGGAGAGGAGTGACGGCTTTCCTCTCTCTGTCTTCTCTCCCCTTCCCTCCAAACGATCCAGAGTTGGAGAGATTTTGTCCGTTAAGGGCCCACGGACAAACCCAAGAACGTCGCTTGGCTGCTTGGTCGAGATCGGGAGCTTGCCCAAGCACAAGCTTTTATTCAAGAGCTTTTCTGGAGGGGTGAGGTTTGGACCCTGCGCAAAAGACCGTGAGGGAAAGGGTAGCTTCGCCACTGGTCCCTTCTTGGTCCGGGATCTCTCGCAGGAACGCCAACGGAAGCCGAACCCTCCCGAGCAGCCTCAAGGGAAGGAAAGATGAGGGAGAAATAAATGGGGAATAACGCAAGGATGGTAAAATATATAGCAATAAAGTACCAAATACGTAGGAAGTATTATACATGGGAAGTATAGAAGACGGGAACAAACAGAGTTTTCAGGAGGGGGAGAGAAGACCGGGACCCGGACCAACCCCGACCACGAGCCGAGTGTGATGAAGCTTTTTTATTTTTCCGGGCTTCGCTCCCCTCCCGACCATTTCCAGGCCTCTCCCTTCCCGATGGATCAACGAAGCTCAACGATTCAACGAAGCTCCAACTGCTTATTTCTTATCACATCCTTCTCCCCTCTTTTTCCTTCTCTCGTATTTACAATACTGGACTGATATTCTCATATATTTTTATATGACTCGTACAGCTCGTAGTTATATCAAACAGTCTGGACTAGGAGTGAACTCTGAGGGAGATAGAGATAGGACAGCCTTTATTTAAACTCAATTGGGAGATCCAAATGGGAGCTGGGATATCTTCGCCCGATAAAACCTCGACCATTTACATTCATTCCACACCTAAAAACGATTTTTATTTTCCCTTATTCTACACCGTTACTGTTGTTTTTTCCTTCTGATTCATCGAATTAATCAACGTGGATCATGATCAAAATGCATGTTTTATTTTATCGTACCTTGGTCATTTGTACAGGAGTGACATTTAACCAGTAATGTTCAAATTGAACAGTTTAATCAATGAAAGTATAAGTATTTTGAGCATAGCATGGAATTGAAGAGGGTTGGTTAAATATAAGCTTATATGGGGAAGTTGTAATCATAAGCTCCTAACCACGAATTAAATGAAATGGTTTCATTTAGTGTGATTAGGTTCAATGTGAACTTGATTGGACCTGCGGTTTGATCCTTATTTCAATTAAAGATTATTTCCTATATCATGGGAGTTTTGCTGTTTTGGGGGTTCTGTTCAATATTGAATCTTGGAATTGAATGGTGAAGAGGGGAAAGGTTTGAAAATGTGAAAACAAAAGAATTTTTCACACCCCATTGAAAGATGGATCGAAGGGCTGAAGATTCGGGATGGCAAACCGAGCGTTCATTTTTACAGTGTTATTAATATTTAGAATGGGAGATCTCTCCCCTCTTCAGCCCTTTCAAAACGGAGAGAGAGACAGATAGAACAGAGATAGCATTTTATTATTCATTTCATTCATTTGTAAATGCATTCAACTTTGCTCTAACGGAATATCAAGACACGGGTTTCGATGACTAACGCGGGTCGATTTCTAACTATTATATTTACATGATACCCACCTCTCTTTATATATACCATACATGCAAGCTTAAATAGGTTTTAAATACTTTAATTTTTTATATAATTACATATTTCGTATTTATGATATTTATATTTTATATACATATTTCGTATTAAATATTTCGATAATATACAGTGGATTTATTTTAGATTAATATTCTATATGTATAATATGCTTTTATGTTTATGTTATTAAATATTTTATGATATGAGGTATATTTTAAACATATTAAATACAATTTTATGTAGTTAGATAATTTGTATCATGTTCATGTGTGACACGCAAACATTACAATCAAGGAAATGGCTCTTCGAGTGCTTTCATAAATTATTAATTATTATGTTTTGTCAAAATTAACAACAAACAGCTTTTTTGTACATAGTAGACTTATAAAATAAATGAGCTTATAAATAAATACAAATGCAAATTCTCTTAACCCGACTACTGTACTTCCATTCGTCTATTAACTTTGTTTCTAAATTCAAACGTGAACCGCTGATTGAGTTCTGGGATTCTGGGTGCTTAGAGTTAACTTTTAATGCTAACAAGAAAGAGAACAAGGAAGAATTTTTCTATTTTCCCATTCTAATTTTCAAATGCTCTTTACATAAAATTGCGTACTGGTATATAAGCATTTCGCGTCGCTGTAATAATTCTCATAAAATTATATTTAATTTTTATTATCGTTTATCTTGCAGAGAAAATACAAATTAAAAGCTTTTTTATCAATTGTTTAGTCAAAATGGAATCAGCCTCTAAAACATCTCTGATTGGGTCTTATAGACAAACAGGTAAGATTAACTTTTGTAAATAATATTATTAATGAAAAAGAAATGTTTAGGAGAGTAAATTGGTAATTTGAGAATGATAAAAGCCATGCAGTTGCAGCATTTGTAGCTGCACCTTTGTGCAGTGAAAAGGCACACACATGTTCTTTCCCATCATCTCAAATCCTCATTGCCTGAGGATAGCTCTGTTGAGATGGAAGAGTTGGATTTAAGATTTAAATTATTATCTTACTACCTCCACATACCTGTACAATCAGAGGTAGAAGTGGATCTTTTGAATCATTAGCATGTGCCTTTAAAGCTTTAACCAAAAAAGTCATCTATTCGTCGAACAGCCGACGTTTTTAAATCTCCGATTTGAATTGGAGTAATAAATATGTTTTAATAAATACTTGAAAATACTACTTGTGATATCAAATAGGTAAAAACTTAATTTCTTACAATAATTTAAACAAAAACTTATATACCAATTATAAATGATATTATCTTTATATATTAACACACGTCACGATAATAACTTTAACCCCAGACAAAAAAGGTTGAAACTGAAAATAATTAATGCATATTATGATTGTTATTTTTTCTTGCGGATAAGTAGAATTGTTATGACTCATAATTTGATATTATACATTAACTAATGGAAAATCCCGATCTAATCAAGTTTCATTCTACGTTTATTTTCTATGCAATTATTAATTCAATTCGTTTTAATGACTTAATATCTGACACTTCAATGCCTTTCCCTCTGCTTGTCTTAACTGAAGAACAATCATTCACAAAGGAACCTTTGGGACAAAAGGGTCATTTTAAGACTTAACTTTCAAGAATCAACTACAAATATAAAATATATTCATATTAACCAAGTCGAGTTTTATGTATTGCGTCATTTTGTGAATATTGTATTTTTTTAAAAAAGTTAACACATTTAAAACACCAAATATTTCTTCCATTTGACACCCTCATGTCGCTCAAGCTGTTCTCATTCTTTGGTATGGCTGATCTTTATAAATTATGTATTATACACCTTTAAGATCATCGTTGATTTGATCTGATAATTCTGCATTTACATAAATCGTACAACAATCCACCTTGATCTTTTGGCCTTTGCCTACTTTTTTAAATGTAAATAAATGTTTTCCTATTTTTACAAAATGAATAAAAGATTGTCAAATAGAGAAAATGACAAACAGAAGGGTTGAAATTGAAGTGTCTTTAAATCCAACTTCCAGTTCACTTCCAATCTCAGGTCAGGTAACTTCAGAGAAAGTTCTTCTTGGAGAGAAGTGAGAGAGACTTAACTAGGATTAATCAGGAGAATTGAGAATATTTGCCCAAAGTAAAGTTTGAAATAGAGCTAATTATTTTAACTTGATAATTGTTTTATTATACAATTTTATTATTTTTTCTCAGGTGGAGTGAGAGGATTTGCTATCGGTATGTTTGCCCGTGTCTCTTTCTACCCAACTCTCTTTTATAATGTCTGCATGGAACGAGTGTCAAACAGACGGTGGTTCGACAGGATTGACAGTAAAGTCATTCTCGGAGCTCTTCCCTTTCGGTCGATGGTTGAGGATCTTCGAGACGAGAATGTGAAAGGAATTATTTCTATGAACGAAGATTATGAACTCTCAATATTTTCCTATAATAAAGAGGTATTTATTTAAATATTATTTACTCGATCAAACGAATTTTTTTAATTGTTGGTGATATCAATTAATGTATTTTACTTATTAGGGGTGGAAAAATATGGGAATAGATTTTCTTCAACTCCCAACGAGAGATATCTTCGAAGCTCCTTGCCAAAAAAAGTTGAAAGAAGGTGTCGACTTCATCAAAAAATTCGATGGGAAAGACACCGTTTATGTTCACTGTAAAGCTGGAAGAACGAGAAGTGCAACTCTTGTAGCTTGCTATCTGATAACCGTATGAAAATTAACCAAAGATATGGAATGATATTATTGTTAATCAATTTAATTTATAATTTTAATATTTTAGAAAAACTCATGGACGCCCAAAGAAGCTGTGGAACATATGCAACAATGCCGACCGCACATTTTGCTTGGACCCAAACAGCACTCTGCAATTAAGCAGTTTTACGAATCGGAATCCTCAAAACTTCAAAATAATTAAAAATCTTAAATTTATTTATTTAAATGATATTTAAACAATCAAGCCCCTTTATCTTTGAATAATAAAAAATGAACGTTGTTTTCAACTTATCGAATCGAATTGCTTTTATTCTATTTACAATCCAAGGAATAATTTACAGTTTAAAGACACATTGTTTAACCTATTGGTTTATAATAATAATAATACGTTAGTCCTAAATTGAGAGTCCTTTAGTTGACATCCCAATGATGCTGATTCTCATTTAACTCGTCATAATAAATTTGTATCTTTACTTATAATTGATTAGAGCTTCCACAACATTTTAACAGCATTAACAATCCCGACATCAGTGTACGTGAAGTAGAAGAGGGCTCCAAGCGTAAGAGCCGAGAAAGCATAAACTAATCCAACACCAAGTTTTGGGATCATTTCGCCAAAGACTGATGGCCGGATGTAATCGACAACGATTGCTTCTATCCCCCTGAAAGATAACAGAATTTATTAATTATAGGTAATTTAGAAACTTAAGATCATTGAGAATTTAATTCTATATAAAATACAATATTGTAATTAAATTAAGATAATTTTTATTATGGATAATTTACCAATGAGAATGAATAGTTAATGCTAGGCAAAGGAGATAATCCAATGGAGCACATTGACAGATGAAAGCAAGAGGGAAGATAGGGATGAGAGCTCCACTTAAAATCTTCTCTGCTGTCCAAAGTCTAACATGATCTCCATCATGAGAGAATCTCTTTGAGATGGTGAACAGTTGTTTCGTTGGTGCCTTTACAAGAGATCGTCGTTCTTCGGATTCTTTACTAATATTGCTTCGGATGGCAAGTGAACCGCTTGATAAGATCTGGATTTGTCGAAGACTCCCACTCTTAAAATTTACATATCCAAGACCTGAAAATAAATTATGTAAAAATGTTAGAGTTGAGTTTCGTTAATTTATATAATATAAATAATTGTATAGTTTATTTATGGAGAAAAATCTCTTATGGATTACCCCGACACGCAAACGTCCTCCCCAACAGAATACTCATCTTAAAGATTATTAATACGATTTGTTAAATGGCAAGTTTATTTTAATAAAAATGGGTAAAATGCAAAATCAAAATTTCATTTCAATTCCAAAATGAAATTGAGAAGAATCGCTAAAATCACTTTTATCGAATCCAAGAATATTCTTTATGTAGCGAGATTCATCGTTTGTTTGAGTGAAATTCTATTATAGCCCCAATACACTAAAGCTAAATAATTTTATTTATCGCGAAAAAATGTTTAAACTCGTTTAAAACTAAACTAACGATAAAGATGCTTTTATGCTATTAAAGTGTGTGTATAGTTTTTGCTTAACTTACAATTAATTTTTTACTTCATACACTATTGTACAAAATTTGTATTTATTGTGTTTACCTAAATCAACGTTAAATTCAATGAAAATTTAAAACTCAACCCACACTAAATGTAAGAATTTACAACAATTTTTTTATCTAATTATTAATTCTATTTTGTATTTGTTATATAATAAATAAGTTGATAATTAGTTATATCTTAATACATGCTTATTAACAATATTATATCATATTAATAAGCATAATAATCACATTCATCTACAGTATACAATCTCTCATCTTTTACAAATCTTTGATAACGATTCAAGAAAAACGTATTTTGGGAACTAAATATTTTATAATAATCTTTGCATAAGATATACAATTTTAATATCTTGAACTCACGAACAATATGCTTTAATAATTTATATAAAACCAACCAATTTAAATGAGTTAAATAAATAAATACAATTATAATAAACAAAATTAATAAACTACTTATAAAAGTTTAAAATCTAAAGCTTGATTATCAATTAATTACAAGTTTTATATATTAGAATGACTTTTTTTTATTAAAAATTACTAATTGACTCATTTTATACCATTTACAATTCGAAGTTATTAAACTACACAATTCAACCTCAACAACTCAATTCTTTGGGTAAATATTAAATATTAATCTCCCGAAATTAATCATGATTGATTAACTACTAACAATAACCACTGTATTATCTCCATTATAAAGTTGGAAACAATAAATAAGGTACATAAAGGTATAATGGAATAAATATTAACATTAGTTAATTATAATTAAATAACAAATAGAATAAGTGATGTATTCAATTTGAAAAGAAAATGGCAAATCTCTTTCCAATAACATAACATAAATAACTTAATTTTATACGCAATATTCCTTGTGTTTAGGTTAGTTATACTTAAATATTTAAACATTTATTATATCACTTTAAATTTAACCGCGATTATAAAATATTTATTTGGATTTTATTAATGGGCATTATTCTATTATACCTATATTATATTTTATTTATATAAAAAGTTAGGGTTTCTTAATTTTTCGTTAATTTGAATTAGGGGTGATGTTTTGTTTATTTTATACGTTAAAGGTAATACAGATAATACAATTTAATTATTTTATACAATTTTCTAAAACAAATTCATATTTGAGGAAAAAAGTCATTTAGAAAATTTGTGCAAAAATAACAAATAATAATAATAATTTAGTGCTCGTTATAATAATTATTGATTGGGTCTTCTGAAGTAAACCATGAGACCGAGGACGCCGACGAGGAGAGTGAGCAAATACAAATCCCAATTAGGACCGAAGGAAATAATTGGTTGGAGAAGACCCAAAATGTCTCCGTCTCCTTTTTCCAAATCCAATGCCCCGATTGATTGCAAAGTGGAGATGAGCGAAAGCTTAATGAGTGCCAATGCAACGGGCACTTTTGCATCTGTGCTCGTTTCTGCTGCCATGTCGTAGAATCGTTTGGCAAGATGAAGATCTTGCTTAAGACCCAATCCTTGTTCATGCATGTAAGCAAGATTGAACATCGCTTGTGGGTTCCTTTGAAGCTCAGTCGCTTGACGATAATGAAGAGCAGCCGATGAATAATCAATTGGCGTTCCCCATCTTTAAAAATTAAATACATTAAAGTATCTTTTATATAAATTGTTTTTAATTGTTTCTGTACTAAAATTATTTTCTCATTTAATTAATAAATATAATTAAATTAAAATGACGTTTTTTACCCATAATAGTAATAATCTCCTAATCGTACTCGTGCATGAGAATATCCTTGCGATGCGGCTCTACTCCAATATTGTAATGCTCTTGCTAAAATTGCTTCGGTTCCTTCAGCTCCCTCGATATTTTTTCCAAAATCTTCTGGCTCTAAATTTAATAAAAGGCCAAACAATCTCAATCTACAATTCTAGATTCATTGTAATGTTTTACTTTGATTAATTATTGAATTAACTTACGGCGTTCTTGTGAAAAGAAAGCGTCGTACACTTCCATACCAATTTCTCCTCTTTCTAAGATAAAGGCCCCGTTGCTTTGAGCCACTTCGTATCCAAGTTCGGATAAAAGAAGATATTTCACAATGGCTTGTGAAAACCGATGTTCAAGATGATCATTGTGGGCTTCTGCTAATAAAAGACCCCATCTTCCTCTTTCAGCTACGCTTTTATAAAGTTCAACAGCTGCTGTGCAAGATCTCATCATCCCTGTTCCGGTAGCGTGCATTTGAGCCAAATTGTAAATTGCAAGGATGTGACCGGATTGGGCTGCTAAATTGTAATATTTGGCAGCTAGTTGATAATCTTTCCTAACACCAATCCCGCTCATGTACATATTTCCCAAATGAAGTTGTCCATCGACCCAACCTGAAGTTAAATAATTTAAAATATTATAACAATTTAATTTATTGGGTTCCAATCAAATTAAATAATATTAATCATGAAATTAGATTTCAAATGTAAAAGAAATAGTTTAAAAGAAACATAAAATATTTCACCTTGTTCAGCTGCCATCGTAAAGTAATGCATCGCTTTTGATGGATCTTTCGCTAGACCTCTTCCAGTTAAGTACATAAGGCCAAGTCCACTTTGTCCGACGGGGCTTCCTTGTTCGGCTGCTCGTTGAAACCATCTAAGAGCTGTGGCATTATCCGCAGCCACGGCATCATTCCCTTCAAGGAACATCTAAAATAAATTCATTTTAGTAACATAAATCAATTACCACTTTATAAAATTAGACAATTTGTCAGAAATTCAATACATTTAACTTATAAAAAAATTGAATTATAATAATTATACTTTTCCCAAAAATGCCATTGCTACTGGACTTCCAGCTTCTGCAGCTCGTTGGAAATATCGAAGAGCAAGATGATGATCTGGAGAAATCCCTCGGCCACCTTGAAAGTGAAGTTGACCCAATCCAACCTAATAAGATTATTACAATTATTTTTACAATGAATGTTTAAATTATTGTTAATTCCTATTAAGATAATAGATATTTTATTGTGTTGTTAAAATATCCATAAATGAAAAATAAATGAGTTTAAAAATTACTTGAGCATGAAGATCTCCACGTTCAGCCAACATTGTGTAATAATCCAAGATGTCAGAATTGAGAACATTTCCATTTGATGTTCCAGCTCCTTCAAGTTCATCGAGTAAACGAATTCGTTGAATTGCTGGTCCCATTCCAGCAGCACTCACTTCAGAAGCCACCGTTGCAGCAACTTTCCGATATTGTTCAAGAGCTTTTTCGCAACTAGCCGTCACGCCAATCCCGCCCCAATAACGGTAGCCAAGAGCCATCTGACTCCAAGCTGAACCGGACATGGCACCAAATGTATAATAAAGGAATGGAAGAGCTCCGTTCGCTTTTACACCCAACCCCGTTGTGTGCAAAAATGCCATTGCCTTTAAAATAAATAAATAAATAATAATAATTGCATTTTCATTCAAATAAAGTAGATTGGTAAGAGAAGCCGTTAAAATTTATAACCAACCATTTGCGAATTAGGATATCCTTCAGAAGCTAATTTGTCAAATTTCTGTTTTGCTGCCACAATGTCAAGAGGAAGGGGTCCAAGCAGTTGAGCCCAAGCGACCATTTCCATCGCTCTCTTGTGACCTCTTAAGGCCGACTCTTGGAGAAAATGATAAGCTTGTTCCATGTTGGCTGTTTTTCCTACACTGGTGATGATATGAACGCTGGTTGCATCGCGGGCTGCAGAAATTCCAAGAAGTCCAATTGCAGTTTCGTAAAGTTCTTGAGCTAAAATTTATAAATTAAATAATTATTATAACCTTAAATTATTTATAAATTCGATAAGTTTAATTTATTTATTTGTTTTGACCTCTTGGATCAATAGGGTCAAGATTTTCAGGAATTTCTGGCTCTTTTCTTTGACTCGTTCCAGTGAATTTTTTTGCGAGATCGGGAGGAGGAACAATTTGAATCACTTCCGGTGGGCCAAATCTTATCTTGAGCATTTGGGAACCTTCTGCACTATCGGGATCAGTCTCAAATTCAGGATCGGCATCTTGAAGGAATCGATTCCTTCTTGGATTCCCTGTCCCATCGTCTTCCATAAACCCGGAGAATTTTTTAGTTCCGTCGTGAATTGAACTGTCGGATTCACTGTTTTTCTCATATGATGGTTTCCCCTCATCGGCCTTTTCATCATCCTCCGAATTACTGCTCTTTTTAGGAAAACTTGTCGTGATTCTGATTTGACTCTCTACGAGGACGAGGAGAAAAAAGGTCATAAAGAGGAAGCAGAAAAACTTCCTCTCCGGCATTTTGATTCTTCAACAGCAATTTCACATCTATTAAATTTTTAACTCTCCCCTTGGCCAATTAAACCACGCACGATTTAATCAAATTAGAAAAATCTTCCTAATTGGCAATCAAAATTAATCTTTAGAAAAAAAATTTTAAAGTCAAAAATCGAATTGAATCTTTCAAGATGGTTAGAGTTGTGGAGTGAAGAACAATCCCTTTAAAAATATAATCCAATTCATTTAAATTTAAATAGGTTGATGTCAATATGTTAATTGTCGGTTATTCGATGGAATGAAAACAATATGTAATCTAATTAATTAATGATCATTGAATGATGATTTTAAACCTAAAAAGTGTCGAAGGGTTTAAAAACTTTGATTTGGAGCCAAGAGCTCAACTCATGTGCAGCTGATAATGCCACGTAAGATTCCCACTTTTGAGATGCCAAATGCTCCATGGGTGCAATTCCAATGCGAATATTGCGAATGTGGAGAATGGGTATTTGGATTCGCTACTGGTTTAATATTTAACGTTATAGCCTTCTCCCATTCTATTGAAAACTTATGTGTACTTTTTGCATTTTTTATTTATCTCTTTTATGGTTTATCTATCCGTTTGCCAATGTTTTGCTAAACAAATTACAATGTAATACAATGTATAGAATGTTGCTATTGATGGCAATTGTATACAATTTATTGATGTATCTTTATAGATTTTCATATATTTGGCTCTTATTATATTATGCTTATTTTATATGTTTTTGGATTTATAGATAGGTATATGATATTGCGAATAATAATTTATTGATAAAATTGATATAAAGCTAATTTTATCGTTCAATAGCTTCAGGTTTGTGGATTTGCTTTAAACTCGTTTAGAATTTTTTATTTAAAATTAATTAAAGTTTTAAAGTAACAATAATGGAATAGTTATAAAACCTTTGTCTATAATTGAGATATTATGTCAATTTTGCAATATTTTGCTCATTTCGCATACAAACATATTTTTTCGTATTTCATTATCTTTCGTGTGAAGAACCAATATCGCATGCTCGGCTTGAGATTGTTGAGAATTTTTAATCTTTGATTCTATTTGACGAATCTTCATGTCGTAAGGCACTTAATAAATTCTTTTATGACCTAAGTAACTTCATTGAATCTGAAAGAAGTGATTTCCTTTCGGACAGTGTTGTTTGATGAAGCCAGTTCCTGCTCCTTGGTCCTGTGAGATACAAGGAGTTGAAGAAGGAATTGAAGCGTCAATTGCTCAAGAGACTTCCTAATTCCTTACGCACAATACATCTCTAGACTTCATGTCTGCCATCGATAGTTGTTAGAACGAGAGTGAAATGAGCAAAATCCTCCGACGCCCTCCATGCTACAACTTAATAGTAATTCAAGTCTTCAAGTACCCATACGGTGAAATAATTCAAATTTTGAGACACTCGACCTCTTCCTGTTAATTCTAATAGGAATTATTTACATTTTTGAATATGCATAGCCGTCTGCTTTCTTATTACTTGACTCCGTAGACGATGAGGAAGTTTCGTCTCTCGACCATAATAAATAAGAAAAGTGGCTTCGCCTCCGGTCGGCCCAAATTAATCGCTCCACCAGAGATACCATTACAATATCATTACATCATTACACCATCATCATAATCTGGTCAGATAAATGTAATCTGTTGGTCAAATGAGATTAAATACTGGGCATCCAAATCGTTTAACTTTATTAATGAACAATTTTTCTTCCTTTACCAAACTGCTTATTAAAAAATTAAAATGGGAGTGAGTGAAGTTCATAAAAATATATAATAACATGTCAAACTGCATTGTTGCTAATAAATAAAATAGATAAATACATGGTCATTATTTTAAATTTATGAATTTACATATTATTATATACAATACAATTTATTGATTGATCTTTTTTGATTCTTGTATGATGAAGACAAAGAACATCATACATCCAATATGAACATATTTTATGTATTGGTATTGGCAAATTGGCATAGAATACCTTGAAATAACGAGACATTTAGTCGTTGACTCTCCGCCAAAAAAACATGCAAAAAGTTATTTCAAATGATTTGGCTAAATTTTTTATTGCCATTAGCTAAACTTTTTAACTTTTTACTTTAAATACTGTACGTATGAATTTGAATACATTATAATATAAGTATTACCATTAATGATAATATTAATTAATCATTACAATTATGGCAAAAATGTCATTTTATGTAATTTCCGATTTCTATTCCCTTCTTTAGAATTATAAAGGCTAATGTAGTTCTTTTACAATTCTTTTTTTCTCATACATAATTTCTTACAAAATGAAATGATTATCATTAAGATAAAAAGTTAAGTAGTTCCGTTTTTATAATACCTTTCATAATGCAGCGTTTCTCTATTTTGAAGGAGTATTCGCCAACGCAAATAAGATTATCGCATATTGACCTCTCTGTCTCGGCTTCTTTTCCAAGTGAAAATCCTGGGTTTGCTCACGTTGTGGGTCCCGCCTTTGGCCAAAATCCCCAACTTTCTTCTTTCGAGATCCTCAATCTTCTTCAATTTAATTGAGCGAGTGAGACAGCGATGACGCGATGAGAGAAGTGAGAGGTTGGCTGTATAATAAACACATTTCAAGACTTAAACACCTTCACCTTACTTGACCATCCCATCCTTTTATTTCCCCAAAATCAAATTCCTACTTTCCATAATCACACCAAGTTTTACGACCTTTTATGTAAAGATCTTTTAAACATGTAAAGCTTGTTAAATATGGACAATGAATGAATAACTACAATAAATTATTGCTACGTTTCCCAAATCGAATTCATCCATAATTATAAAAATTATAATTGTTAGTTGAAAATTTATCTATTTAATGACAATTGTTACACACCTACTTACTTAGCATGCATTAATTTTAACTTAAATATATTAAAGTTTTTTTTAATTTAAGTAGTTTAATTCATTAAAAGTTTTGTTTTACACCTATTACCTTAAATTCTTAAATATTTAATAATATTAAAATTCCTCTTGCCTTTAACATTTTTTTCTTTTTTATAAATTGAACTAGAAAGTTTCAGTCTTTAAAATTATGGAACAAAAGAAATAGAAAAACATGAGAAGCATAAGAATTCAATAATGAATTTTATGAATGAATCAATATGTCCTCTTTAAGTTTAACCCATTCATCATCTTTAAGTAGTTTTTTTCATACAAATTCAATTACAAGAACTCAAGATGAATCAGATGCCGTGTGAACGGCACTCCCTGAATGAACGGTGAGGTGCGTAAAGGCGCTTAGAACAAGTACCTCACCGTTAAATTTTTTATTGCTCATTGAAGGGAATGTAGAAAAAGGAAGGAAGAATAGTCGAAATTCTTTTTGCTCAAAGTTGACAAGTAAGATTCTTAATAAAATGTTAATTGTTGTAGGCAAGTCCCAGAAGTCTTCCAAACACGCTGCCGGTTTCTTGTATAATACCTCACCCTAAAAGACGACACGTCAACGTAATCGTCCCAATGTAATGAGCTGAAAGGGAAAACAAGTTGAGGTGATTTGACTCCGGCCGTGCCTGCAGTGTGGGATGGCCCTTGGTAGGGAAAGTTCCGCTCGGCTCCTCTAATAAAAACAAATTTTCGGCACAAATCTCATCATTGTCTCTCTGACTCTTTGCTAATAAACTATCCAGCAAATTCAAGCCAAATAATACCAAAGTAAGGACATTAGCCATAAAGGAAAAATACAAAGTCTACATTAGATTTATAAAATAATTTTATAAATTAAAAAAATTATTATGATTTAAAAGTTCTTCTGAAATTAAATATTTTTTAATTATTTTAGATGAAGCTCCGTTCGCTCGTTCTCTTAAGCGTGGTGAGCATGGGTATGGTGACAATGACAGCCAGTCATGGACCCTCTCTTGGACTCCTCATTCCTCTTATTCCTATTGCCGTCCTCACCGGTCACTCCGGTCTTTGGGGCTCTGGACTTACCGGAGCTGCCTTGTTGAAACTTAAAGCTGCTGCTGCCATTGCTGGATTCTTGGCTGTTCGCAAACACAAACAACAAAGCCGTAAGATTAATAATTATTATATTAAATAAATAAATATTTTATTAATTAATGATGTAGATTATTTGTAATCAATAAAAATCTTAAATAATATAAAATAAATAATATTAAATGGGGTTTTATTTATCATTAATTTTCAGACGGATGGGGATGGCCAGAACCAGAGGAACAACACGGAGGATGGCACAGGAAGAAGAGGGCCATTGAAGGAACCAGCGACAAGGGAGAGCAAATTGATATGCGCGAGTATGATCCTTCCTTGGACGAAGTTCTCCAATACGATCAACTTGGATGTGGCCTCAGACTTGTCTGCGAGCTTTCAGCTTCTTCTGATGACAAACTCCAAGAGGATGAGAAATTGATTTTGGAATTGTTCGGGTAAGAATTTCAATTCTTTTCTCCCCATCAAGGACTTTCGACCCAAGGACTACTAAAGTTGTTTTCATATCCAGATCCATATGACACTTATTTTTACAAAAAAAGTTTTACAAAGATTCGTAAAATTAGATACAAATCTTGCTATCTTTTATGATTTGATAATTGAGTCATTATTTTCTCCTAAATCATGTTAAATTAAAAAGATTTATGATAGAAAAACGAGAATTGGAAGTTACTAATCATTAGTTGTAAGTGAAGATGAGAGAAAAACAATTAGTCAATCAGCAATCAAAAAAATATTCGAATTACACAGGAAGATAATTGATAATGAGAAGCAGATCACGCACACAACAAAGCAAAGACGTAACCCAATATGTACAATAATCTGTGTGTACGAGTACAGTACTCGTATTATATCTACTATGTGGGTATGCAGATTATTGTAGATGTCATCTGCAGGTGCATTTCCTTTCAACAGGTTTCCTTTCGCACAATTTTACACACCTTGCTCAATTTAAATAATCTTGTTGGGGTTGCAGTTCAAACCCATAAATCCGCATAAAATGAAAGATGAGTCAGGTGGAGCTTATTAAATATCTTGATTTCGATTACGCAACGAGAGAAAGCGACAATTAGACATCCGACTACTTAAATTCAAAATTATGTTCTAACGCATACTTTTAAGGACTTTAAGCACTTTAAGCACTTTAACGTTCTTACGTTCTTTTACGTTCTGAACTTTTACGTTAAGGTCTTTTAAGTATAAATCGTATCTTATTAAGAGGATTCGTTAAACCTCATTGAGCTTTCCTTTTCCTTCCGGATTTGAGTCGTTCCACTTCCTCCACTGCCAAAACCAGTTTATCTCACAGTTAACCCAGAAGTGAAAGTGTCCCTATGAGCTAATCAATAATTCCATGTATGGTCGTTTGGGTAAGTTTAAGAGATTTAATGAAACATCCTCAAACTTGATTTATTTTACTTCCTGACGCTGAACGTGAGATCATTTTATTAATTGACTTTGACTTTAATATTATTTTTTGTATTTTTTTACAAAATTGCATTCATGATGTGCACAGATTGTTATCATTATCTGCACATTAATGATTTTGCTTTAATGTTATGATCATGTGAACATTTAATGATTGTGATGATTGTAATGATTATTATGATTTTTTATGATTGGTAAAAAAGTTAATTGTTTGTGTTTTATTCAGTCGTGGAGAAAAAGCCCCAAATCCAACCAAGTCATCACGAGGAAAGCTTTCTTACTCCTATGCTGCTCTTCTCGGATCACACGCCAAAGATGCTGGAACTTGCTCAAGAGTTTATGGACGTTGCCCATACAACTCAACTCAAATCATGCAATCACTCCGAGACGCTCATGTTTAAATATTACCTCTTAGATATTGTATAGTATATTGGAAAAAATCTCAATAGAAGCAATCAGCTTTGTGTATTACTGCCCCCATACTTCAATTTTTTTTCTTTATACTGATACGTACCAAGAATTCTAGGAACCTCAGGTAGATATTGAATATTAATTGATATATTTTTTCTATATACAAGTATTTTGTTATACGTTAAATCTTATTAGAAAACAAATCAAAGCCCAAATATTAATTAATTAAGTTCTTAATGTTAGCATGAATGTTGTGCCTGAATGTTGTTCAAATGAGACAAATTTAAATTGCATGCGAGATGTGTAAATTTTTGAATTTAATGATTGGCCAATATAAGGATTTCTGAATGTTTAAAGTTGTTAAAATGCATGGAATTGAATGTTAGTTGAATGTTGTGAATAATTGTTGAACGTCGTTTGAAAATTGCATGAATGGGAAGAATGAGATTTATGAATTTTTGCATGCAGCATGTGTTTTGTATGACTGGAATAAATTCGCACTTTAAGATTTAGAAATTAAGATTGTAGAAGAAGCTTAATAAGGTGAGAATTGTGAGAATTTAATTGTCTGTCCAATTGGCAAGTCTTATGTGAACAAGTCAAAAGAATCAAAAGTCAAAATCTGCTCTTTGTGCCAATTGTATGAAAAGATTGCCATTTGAATTTTAAAATTGATAGAGAAGCTCAATTCTAATTAAAGATAAAATCTTGTCCAAAGAATATCAAATGTCAATTGAATAAAAATGACATTATTACAACCAAATAAAAGATGTTTTAAATTCTAGTCAGCCCATTAAGAACAAAAGGTTTTTGGGTTTAAATAGTCTTAAAATTTGTGTGAACGAACTGAATGATAGAATGAATGTTTTCAAGAGTGTGTGAGGAAATGATTGACCTGGAAGTAAATGAGCTTAACTTCAATTATTCGAATGAAAGATTACAGTTTTATTATAATTCAGTTTTTTGAGATTAATCCTTCAAATATTCTGAAAACATTGGTGGCCTTTTTCGTAAAATAAAATCAATATATTTTTGTCTAAAAACTTTTTTAAAAGATTTTTAATTGTCTAAAACATTTTAAATTCATCTTGGTTAAGATACATGAATCATAAAATTAACTTGATAAGTACAATTGTGTATTAGATATTATATCACACTTAAATATCCAAATATTTGAATATTATACATTAAACAGAACACATAATACCTATTTACGATTAGTTAGGAAGAATTAATACTTTTTATAATTAGGTAATACTTTTTGAAAAGTTGTTGTTTGAAAGTAAACCTTTTCCGCATTAGCAATTCAATACTTCCAATTAACATTCCTATTCTCATTACAATTTCTTTAAGTCATCGCTTTGCGCTTTGTAATAAATAATTGTAATCTTAAGCAAGGTATTATAATTTTATAAACTATAAGTTTTCACTTCAAGATAACAAGTTGTATTTCAATACTTATATCATAAGTATGTATGTATGTAATAAATATAGTGTATGAATTTATGAATATATGAAAAGAAACTATACATGATATCTTTATCCATTCCTTGGTATGATTTTGTTAAATAAGAGTAAAATAGAATATTTTTAACATTGGTTTGGTAGAGAAATGTGTATAAATATTTATATTGTGATATATCATTAGTATTGACTTCTAATCCTTGTTTATCTGTCTTATTCGAGGGTCATTTAACCCATAATAAGGAAAATGTATTTACAAATGACATACATTATATTTAAGCTCCTCACATTCCTTTGACAAAAACTAGCAAAAGCCAGATGTTTAGGGGGAGGAGTATTTGTGACTCACAAATTGAAAGACGTCAATAAAATATATTATTGCATAACAAGATGATTTTTGTATTCATTTATTTTAATTATTGGGTGGGCGTGTTCTCATATTTTTTATCTATGTGGTACTTACCATTTAAACAGGATGTGTTTTTAATTGAAGTACACAAGTACTTATAAAATCTAAACACTTTCATTTACCATATTAGTTAAATGAGTATCGGAAATTAAAACTGTGTAAAAACTCAGGTTGATCTTACTTTAAGATCTTAATAATTTAAATTAAATAGAACTAAAGGAGATTAAAATAAGGAAAATATTTGCATAAGATACTTTTAATTTCTTTAATGGTACATATTATCTAACCATAATCCTGCCAACTTGTTACATGTATATACATTACTTGTCATATTAAATGATTAAATAATACTTTAGAAAAATATAAAATACTATTTATATTTCATTAAATAGGTACATATTTATTAAAGTATCTACTTATGTATTTAAATAATTATGTTAGATTTACTTGCATTGCTTGCATTGTAAGATCCTCTTTGAATATATCCTACATAGCTAAACATAATCCAACGATTAGGAACGAACCTTATTTAAGAAGTGAGAGATATAATGGAATCATTAGGTTTAAAGGTTGTTGGAAGCCTATCTTCAATTGTGCTATGTATTTAAATATGTCTATAACTGACAATGGGAGAAAACCCCAGAAAAGATTGGCTCAATTCGGGCCAGTATAAATAAGGAGAAAACCATTCCGTCCACGGCACCACTAAAGCAAGTCAAGAGCTAAATACAACATTTACTTTTTTCTTACTCATCTTCTTATAATACAATTTTTTACTACATTTCATTCATTATTCTTTCATACATCCACAATAAGAAGATAAACTATTAGTAAAACCACAAATTCTATTTTCTACGTCACTGTGCACACATTCATACTTAAAAACTTAACTTCTTTAATTCAACTTCAATATAAGCAATTTAAATACGATTTAATAGTTTTTTATATTCTTGAACGTTTTATTTAAGAATGCCACGTGTAACTCCTCATATTGTGACAAATTTTGAAGAAAGCAAATACGAAGATTTGAAGGTTGAAAAGGAAAAGGGTCAATTGGACGATGGGTCTTTTGAAAAAACAAAGAAATCTCTAAGATTTTCTGAAATCTCATCTGATGAAGATGATGATTTTAAGTCTAAGAATGATACTCTTGATGTTGGCCTTTATGATTTAAAATCTCGGAAGAAATCTTATAGCACTCTTGATCCAACCAGCGTTCCAAAGTATCTCAAGAGAAATGCAAGTTTCAGTGCAGTGCTTCTTAATAAAAATGAACGAAGGGTTCTGGTCATTTATACTGGTGGAACTATTGGGATGATTCGTTCACCTAATGGAGGAGGTAAAGGATTTTAAAAATATTACATGATATTAATGACAATACAACTACAATAAAGAAAAAGCATTTTTTACAGAATTTTAAATATATTTTATATTATTTAATAAGGATATATCCCTGCACCAAACATGCTGGAAAAAACATTGAGGAAATTCCCACATATGCACGATGATGTTTATGGAGAAATGAGATTTGGAGAATTTTCTGGAGAAATTGGAGAAACGCCACTGGTCCTTCCGTATTAAACTTTTTAAACTTTTTATTGAATTAAACTTGATTGAAAATTATTATTAGTTATTTCCTCGTTTATGTCTTAGAAAATAAAATTCAAATATTGGGATAAGTTTTTCTTTTTATACTGAAAGTGAATGTCAAATTTTGTAAGATTGAAATTATCTTGAAACGTGCTTCAACGAAGATCACTCAATGTTGTTGATTCTGTTATAGGGAAATGCATGGAGAGCAATTCCGAATTGTCTATACCATCTTCGAATATGATCCGCTATTAGACAGTTCCAATCTCACAATGGATGATTGGATACACATTGCATATGATTTAAAGGTCAATTTTAATTAATCACTGTTTTTCCTATTAAGTTGACAATAATACGTAGGCCATTTGAATTCAATATAAAAATTTATAACTTATAGGAAAACTATGAGGCATTTGATGGATTTGTAATTCTTCATGGAACTGGTAAAAATTAAGACAATCTTAAATGAACACTCAATTATTTAATTATGTATTATGCATATTTAAATAAAATGTATGTAAAAAATATCCTATTAAGATAAATCATTATAATTTAAATTTTTAATTTATAGATACAATGGCTTATAGCGCCTCCGCTTTGTCTTTCATGTTGGAGCATTTGGGGAAAAGTGTTGTAATTACTGGATCACAAATTCCTCTTTTTGAATCGCGTTCTGACGGTAAAGATTTTATAAAACATCAATTGCCCCTTGTGTGTAGTTTATCTTCAGCTTTTACTCCATAAATATCTGTACTTGATATAACATACGTATTATGTTAGTATATAATGTGCCGTACATCTCATTATGTTTTAAGGACGAGATAATTTTCTGGGAGCACTGATCCTTGCTGGAAGCTACGTTATTCCAGAAGTCACAGTTTTCTTTGGACATCGACTCTTCAGAGGAAACAGAATTACAAAGGTTCCCAAATACTTGTACAGTATAACCACTACTTAAAACTTAATGTTAATATTTATAATGTATGTTAGTTATACGCAGAAAATCTGAGATAATCTTCAGATATCATTTAAAGATAAAATATATTTATATTAACAAATAAATGAATGGGAGTTAAATCAACAATCTGAAATTAGGTTTCTTCTGACAGTCTCAATGCCTTCGACTCTCCCAACATGTCTCCACTCGCCACAATGGGCATTAACATCCAAGGTTAATTATACTTGTTTAAGAGTAAACTTTGCTCTTTAAATAATTAACTTATTTGTTGAGCTCTAAATCAATGAGGAATAATTGAAAATATTTTCTTTTCTATTATAGTTGATTATGGGAGCATTTTTCGACCAAGGGATATTTCCGCATTTACACTCACTCCTTTACTCAACCGCAATGTTGGACTTCTTAGACTTTTTCCTTCAATAACACCAGAAACGGTTTTTTACTCTTTTCCCCTTCTTTAATTAAATCAATACACATACATACATATATGATACGCACTACATATTATCTGTACACAATACGTAATACATATTTTGTATTCATAAAATGAAAACGATATAATGTATTGTAGAATGGTATGGAATAGAAAAACATAATTTAAATATCAATTGTAATTAGGTTAAAGTATTCTTCCAACCACCAACCCAGGGAGTTGTCCTTCAAACTTATGGAGGTTAAATATTCATAATATTTATATCAGTAGAATATAAAATTTTAACTATTTATTGTAAATGTAAGACATGATAAATCTATTTATATTTAATATAATGGTACTTGTAATAAATACATTCTTATATCTGATAGATTTGTGTTTATTAATGTATTTTTAACTGTAAAGCGTAATTTTAACTTAATTATTTATTGCTTGTTTTCTTATTAGCTGGAAACTTTCCTTCAAACCGAGAGGATTTACTCAAAGTGCTCGAAGAAGCTTCCCAAAGAGGAATTCTCATTGTCAATTGTACACAATGTGGACATGGGAGTGTGGCAGCTATTTACGAGACGGGAAAAATGACTCAAAATGCAGGAGGTAAATATTGTAATACATTGTCGAATTAAGGTTAGATTAACCATACAAATACTGATAATAATCACATAAATCAAAGTCATGCTCATTGAGAAATGTATTTATTTTACATAATAATTTTAATAAATGATAATATTAGTCAATAGATTATAGATGCTTTATGTTTTAATTTTAATTTTTAGTAATCCCTGGATGGGACATGACCCCAGAAGCGGCTCTTACCAAACTCTCCTACATCTTAGCCAGGACTGATTGGAATCTTGAAAAGAAACGAGAAATGGTCCAAATGAACCTCCGTGGGGAATTGACCAAAACTCAAAAGCCCCAAAATGCGCTTTCAACCATAAAAAGGGATTTATTGAATGATTATGATACATCCACCGGTGGAAATCTCGACCTTGTTCAAAAGATCGTGAAAACCGTTTCTCAATATCTTGGATATTCTGGCCCTGAAGAGATGGAAGAAGTGCGACGGATTATTTCTCCATCAATGGCTTGTGCTCTCATTGTCTCCTCATTGGAAAATGGCCCCAACACCAAGAACCTTGAATTGATCTTTGGAAACTCGGTAAGTGAACTCCATAAGAAAAAGAAGGCGGAATTTTAAACTTTTATTTATTTAAATGTCTTTACGTTGCAATTTGCAAATGACCACTTGTTGTCTAATGTCTGAAGCTGAAAGGATTATGGAATTTTTATTGTCTAGATATTGTAATTGTTGAGTAGAGTTAATTTAGTAATTGTGTGTCTTTAATTAGCTGCTATTAATTATTTAGGCAAATTGCCGATCTTCTGTTCATTTTCTCGCTCAAGCAATTCATCTCATTACAATTGTTCTACTAATAAATGTGACTACTATAATTTATTTTCATCTTTATGCTTTGCACTGCTCAAGTGTTAATTTTATGAGTTTTATGTAGATTCGTTGTTTCCCTTTCAGCTTCTAATTTTTTAATTACTCCTCTTTTCATAGCTTTTGGTTCATTTTTATACCCAATATGTAAGATCTTATAACTACTATTATATTACCTAATATTTATAAGAATCCAGCATAAATATTACTAACATATCAAAGCCTCGGTATTTGTTATATAAAATATGAAGATTCCATATTATCCTACAATAAACAAATGCTAGCATTTAATTATATTTAACCATAAATACGACAATTACTCATTGTCAATCAGTGGATATCTAAGAAATAAATGACAATTTATATGTTTTTGTAAAATAGGAGCATGAAATAAGCAACGGAGATTACAGTGGCAGAACACCTGTAAGTAACTCACATATTACACTACATACCTAATTCTGAAATTATTTGTAATATGGATTTAAACACGATGACAATAATAATTCATGTATTGTAGCTTCATTGTGCTGCAAGTCTTGGGAATTTAGAAGCCATTCAATTCCTATTGAAAAAAGGTGCTTCTGTACACGTTCGAGACAAGTAAGCTTTTTTAGTATTACTACTAAGAGTTTAGTCGCATTATTCGAAATTGTAATTAAATCATCTATCATCTAAATCATCTAATAGTCTTATAGATTACAGATGATTTAATAGTGCAAATTTTGTACCATACAATTAGCAGATATAAACTCAAACTAACTTGTATTTCTTATATTACAGACGAGGATTTTCTCCTTTGAGAGAAGCTATTGAATTTGACCAACATAAAGTGATCCTTTTACTTAAACAATGTGGAGCTCATTTGACTCTTGAGCCTATAGCTCTTGGAGCTGAGCTCTGTTTGTAAGATCTTTTTGAACATATCTGTATTTTCAATTTCATATTGCAGATTTGCAAAAATCTTTCACTTAAACAATTTTGTTTAAATCAATTAGAGCTGCTAGTAAAGGAGATACAGCAAGATTGGAATCATTTTATCTGGCTGGTGCGAGTTTAGATCAAAAAGATCCTTGTGGGAGAACCCCACTTCATGCTGTAATACATTTAACTATGAATTTATACTAAAAAAATTATATGTATAACTTGTGTAGTATTTCAATTTAAGTATTTTGTTTTCTCCTTTCAGGCTGTTGAGGCTGGGCATAAGAACACAGTCCAGTGGCTTATTAGTTCCGGTGCCAGTACTTCGATAATTAATGGAATGGGAAAAACTCCAATTGAAATTGCATTATCCAGAAAATTTAATAATTTGATTGATCTTTTCCTTCCAAGTGGACCCAAAAATCGATTTTATTATTCATCTTAATATTTTACTTTACATTACAATTCATAAAATAAATTGTAACGATAAAACAATTTTAATATTAGTTTATGTATTAATGTACTTAATTATAACTAGTATTTATGTGCGTATAAAGTAATTATTAACTTTCGCATTATTTTAATTCATTTTAGACATTTCTATAATCTTTAAGATTTTGTAGAATTTAAGGAAAGTTTTTTAATTGTAAAAACAATAAGAATTATTCAATTTTATTATATCAGAAAGTTTTGCAATTCCAAGATTTTACCATTCATTCATACAATAAAATATAAGTTTGCTAATTGAATGACGCGAGTTCCAAATAATTAACAATGTTAGTTTTAAAGGGTGTCAAAACCAAAGAGTGTTTGATAATACCCAAAAATTTCTAAAAGGTGAATAAAGTGACAAGTTGAACTGCACACACAAGCTTTTAACTATCTACGTATTTATTAAATGGGAATGTAGACGAGCATTAAAAGATGAAAGTTAAAAGAAAGGGCGAAACTCATTTGTTCAAACCCAGTGAGACATGTACATGAAAAGTGCGGAGGCATTGTGATGAAACAAGTGACAAGACCCAGTCGCATCTCAACCACCTCAAACTCAATTAAAAGACTTCTCATCCAGAAACACGTTCCTTAATTATCATGCCCAAAGCCCTTGTTGAGAAAACGTCAAGCTACACAAACTGACACTCATTTCCTATTTCTTCACCCGTAAAAATTAATTCAAGATGATTTGAGAAATTCGTTCTTTAAAGTTATAAAATTGAGAATGATGCTAATTTGACCACTGAACATAATTATTGTAATCACAAATGATACTTCATTTAATTATAATGGTGATACAAATACTTACCTAATACATAGTATGTGGTAGTTATTTGTAATAATAATTCAATAAAATACAATTAAATAATGATGATTTAGATTTTCACAGATGCCAAATAATAAAATTATTTCGATACATATGACTCAATTTTATTATTCAGATTAATACTCTAATTGTTATTAAAATTATCATTAAATTATTATCAGCGAGAAGTGAGACTTATTGACTTTTGTTTAATAAGGGATTTATCTCTAATGTATGGAATATTATAATATTTAAACTGCATTATTATTTTTATTATGGATTAAAATTTTAAATTGCGATTTGTATGAGAGAGTTCTTTAACACTTTCTTTAGTGAGCATATTTGATATAAATTCATACAAAAGGACTAACCGTTATGTTTAAAGCATGCTTAAATCATGTATCACGTCAGAAGAGTTTTCAATTGTCATTGTCCTTATTGTTATCATATCGTTGTTACATATTTTGGGTATTGCATTTGAACTCCACACTTACATTTTTACTTAATTGTTGATCCACATTGAACACACCCTAAGAGAAAGTGTTATAAGACTCGGGTTCAACACAGAACCAACTCACTTTTATTTTTCTCTTCGAAACGAAAACAACGCCAGTCAAAGTTATAGCTTGAAGACGTTCAAAATGAAGCTCTGGTCTTTACTCCTCTTATTATTAATTATTTCTATAATTCACCAAACAAGGTAAACTTTTAAATCAACTTAAACACAGTTATAATATTACTTAATCTTGATTTTGATTGGAAATCAAATTAATTTTAATTTTTCTTTAGCGGGAATAATGAAAGCAACGGGGAGAAAGCTTATGGAAATCAAACTTATTCAAATCAGCAAGGGAGAAGCAGCGGTTCAGAACGATCCGAAACTTCAATTCCGTCTCCGACAAGCCCCGATTCAGTTTTTAGCAGATCTAGGCCGATTCCTCCACCGCCACTTCTTGACAACTTGAAGAAACGATTCGACTCTCGAGGAATTTCAATTGACAAAGCAGCTCCAGATTTACAGGTTTAAAATCCATTTAAATTTTATTAAATATATTAAAATCTTTCTAAATTACCGGTTCTGAATGTATTAGATTCCACAAGATTGTATTCGACAAACTTAATATTTTTTCAACAATGTTTTTTTGTTTTAATTATTAGTTTGGACTTTCATTTACCGTCCCATTCGTTTCACTCTCTACGGACAAACTCGTTTCATCATTGAACGGTAAAAGTGGCAATGGCTACGGAGATCCTTTTGCGAATCCATCAAGTCTGTTGAAACTGAATGTTGGAGGTCTCGTGTTGGGAGCCGTTGTGGCCATCGGAGCTCTTCTCTTCTTCCCAACATTGTTAGCCGGAAAACTCCCGGGTTTGATTCCTCCCGGATTCTTCCCAAACTTCATTGACACGTTCATGCCGGGATTTGGCCAAGGTTGGAATAAGCCATTCGGATATGGACAATATGAAAACAATCCTCATAATATCGTTCCAGGACAACATGATTATCCATACGGAGAGTATAGCAGCAATTATGGTCGTAAAGGAAGTAAGACGAATTTTTAAATAAGTTTATAACAATGATTAAATTGTGAAATAAATGAGTAAACTATTATAATAAGGACTATAAAAATAGTAATATATATTATAAAAATATAAAAATTATCGGTCAATTGTATTAGATCCAGACGAACGCGGAAGATCTGTCGATGGGAATGGAACATTTTGGGAAATGGTCGCAGGGTCAATGGGGTCATATGTGAAGGAATATTGGGGCGAAACTGAAGTGTGTCTTTGCCAAGCGATGTGTCTTCGAGGGAGAGCAGACGCTTACAAGAAGAAACTCCAAGCCAAAGAGGAAAAAGAGAAGAAGGAAGGGAAGCGTGGGAGAAAGCTGGAAGAAAAACAACTCTCAAGTTTTGACCACGTTCTCGAAGCAATTGAAGGAGCAAATGAAATGACAAAGAACATCAAAGCTTTTGAAACTCTTCACAAAGCATATAAAATTGGTCAAAATGGGGAAAATTGCAATGAAAAATACAAAAAATGCAAATTGGACCCAAATCAAATCCGAACACAATTGAATAGTTTTGGTGCAAATTTCTTTAATTGAACAAATCTTTAAAATCCTTTCGTTCTAAACTGTAAAAATGAATTTCTTGTAATAAAATGTTTGACATACAATTAAAGATTAAGTTAATAATTAATTTTACAAGAAAAAATTTATGGAAAATTATATTACATGATGAAATGGTTAAAGTGGTGAAGTAATTCAAATAAAGGTTAATAATAATTGTGCTATTGTTGTTCATGTTCCAAAATATGAGGTAAGGGTGTTAAATGAATAAAGTCAAGATTTATGTTTTTCAGACGTTTATTAAAACATTTAAGGTTTTAATGTGTAGTAGAGGCATATCGTTGAATTAGCCATCGATGTGAATTGTATAAAATTACAAAATAAAATCTTAATTTTGTAAGTTATAATGTAGATTAATTTTGCAACATGTAAATTTGATTAAATGTTAATGTTACATATAATGATTTTTGCAAATGGTTAGGTACGCTTCATTTTGTTACATCATTAAACATTACAAATTATTAACTCAAGTTAATTATTTCAAAAAAGTGTTAATAACACATACAATAGTTTTAGACTTATTCATTTACATTTAACATGAGCCAATAAATCTCGAGTAATGATGACATTGTATTTAATTAACATTTAAAGAGGACCCATAATTTGTAGTTTTCACTTGATAAAAGTTATAAAAGTTAAAATAGTAAAACACTTGAAGTTGAAACTTGAAAGACAACGTAAAGAGAGACATTTCAGTTGATTAAATAGGAAGAAAGGAAATTGTTATTTCTTCAAGTTAATTGGAGTTCTGACCACATCGGGATTTCCAGGTGACCTCGGATCCATCATGCCAAGAATGTGCGGGTTCATTGGTCTTTCTCCAGGTCCAAATTTTCCTTCGAATGCCTGTTGCTTGGGAGTGCATTGTTCTTCTTGGTTGACCTTCTTTGATGATAAAAAATTCCCCATATTGACCTTAAATACAAAAGAAAAAATCAATGAGAAATCGTCAGACTTTGAAGACAATATCGTATTAACCCAATATAATTAATTATAATCAATAATACTCTGTCTGTATTATCATAATTTATGAGTCATTTCATCATTTCATCATTCAAATAGCGAAAATTAATTACTCACCTTTTCAACTAAACAAAACTTGAAGATCAAGATGCGAGTGTGATCAAATTGGACTGATGTCAAGGACAGAAAAATCCCAAGTAAATTCAAATGACAATTATGTTCAGTCGTGCAATTAACGGATGTAACTTTAAAATTGCAGTGGAGCGAAGCCGGAGGGTTTTGTTCGTCGAATGATCCGTTAATAAAGCAATAGCAAAAGCATGTTTTGTTTGCCCTTTACATACACGATATGTTGTTCCCGCTACGCCAACGAATAAATTCAATCTTACCTCTGCGCAAAACCTCTCCTTTCTTTCCCTAAAAACCCAATCAATCCTCGCGAAAGGAATAAGCCGAATGCAAATATTATGAAACAAAAGAACAATTGACATTTAAATAAGAAATCAAATCAAAGTATCTTTATTTAAATAATCATTAATTTTATTGATAATGTCAACTACATTTATTAATTTCGTTTCATCTATGGTTCATGGTTGTATTCTTGTATTCATTACAGTATTTTGGATGTTAACAACGAAGTAAAATAGTTTTATATAAAAACATCATGTTTAATTGGTGATGATTAGGATAACTTTATATTCATGTAATATAAATATCTCCAACATTAATTAGATTAATTACATTTTGGCTCAATTAAAACAATAAGCTACAAATTAACATCTAGATTGACTTTTCTTACTTAACCCAATGGAAAATAAATCATAATCAATATATTTCTATGGATAAAATATCAATTGATAAGGTAAATCTTATGATCTTATGTTCAAAGGTAGGTAATTTACTAATTACTTTAGATAGATTTAGAAATTTTATAAATACTTTAAAACGTGAATTTTAGAATCATTCAAAGTCTTCGACTTGCTTACATGCTAAATAATTAAATAACATTTAGATTTATGTATAATAATTACAAATCAACAAATTATTTATAAAACACAATTCTATACTACGGTTATATATTCGATGGGACTTATAAGAGAAAATCAAGATTATTTACAAATAATATAATAACAATAGCCAACAATTTAATTTAAGAATATCAATTTGAATTCGGGTTTAAAAATTTTTAAAAATCTTAAAATCGTAATTGTAATTAAGGCTTTGTGGGTGTTGGTGATGGAGCGACCCATTTTAGTAAATGAGCTGCTGGTGGTTTTTTGTGGAACGTCGTCCCACCGCGGCCTTTTGTAAATGTTGGTTTCGTCCTCGTCTGGCCAACTGTTTTCCCAGGGTGGTAATTAGAGCACTTTAGGTCAGTACACCCAATGCCAAAACGGCAAGGAGTTGGATGATAAAATGTACAAGACATAGTGTGGCACTTTGGAAAAAACTTGCATACAATTTTCCCTTCGTCGACTGGCGGTGGAGGTGGCGGTTTTGACCGAATCCCTGCAGGATGTTTGTAAGGACAATCCCGTTTGGTGCATGCAACTCCGTACATGCAATTAGGGTGAGGATATGCACATTTATCTTTGAAGGTGCAATTGGGCCAATATTTGCACCCAGTCGAGGGTGGTGGGACCTTTGGAGGGATTCCGGTTCCGAAGCTTCTTTGAATCTGACCCTGATTATTTTCAATTGTTCGGTAAAGTTGGACTTCATTTGGGAGAAAATCCATTTGTTGGGAATAAATTCCTTGGATTCTGTTCCTCAAATCGTTCGAAGTTCCCAATCGCTCATCATGTGAAATTAATATACTTTCGTCCACTAATAACAAATAATAAATTATTAATTATTAATACCTTAACTTTTAAATTCATAGATTTTTAATCGCATCAGTCAGTGATTATTAGGCTAGATATTTAAATTAGTTGCAGATATCTTAAAATCAAAACTTACTTTCTTCTTCGTTCATAGTGATTACAAATTTGGTTGACTTTGGGCTTAACATTGAATTGGAACATGTCCTATAAAAATTAAAAAATTAACAATATTAACATTAAATTAATAATTAGTTAAATTGAGATTGAAATATAATAAATTTAAATTAGTTAAATTAAAAATTCTGCATAAAACTTACATAGGGATCGGAAGCATTCTGGGTTGATTCATAATCACATTAATCTTTTCGGGAGAAACATCAACAGAATTTGTGCAATCGTCAACACTTGAAGAAAACGAATGTGATTTGTTCTCTTTTGTGTCCATTTTCTCTTCGAAAGATTTCCTCTCAGATTCTGGAGGTTCAGGTAATCGGATTCCATTTGTATCTTCGATAAAGACAAATTCCTCATCGCTCTCTTCCATTTTCTCGTTTTTCTCCACGGGCTTCTTATGGCTACGACGATTTCTCAAAATCCTTTTCCTCTCCGCTTCCAGATCTTGGTCGTTCATGGCTTCATATGCTTCGCCATCATCGTCAGTTTCAACCAAAACTTCTTCAATGATTTCTTCCTCTTCCGAGCTCTTCTTATCATTGGAATTTTCATTAGAGGCAATTGGAGTAGAACTTTTAATCTTTTCATTAATTTCCTTAGTTTCGTCTTCCGAGTCGTTACCATAATCAGATGACGAAGAATCATCGTCAGAGACATTCACTTGGATTTTAAAGCTGTTGGGATTGCTTATTGGTTTGATGGTGGTGGCAAGTTCACCTGTTGGAAAACAAATATTTTAGAAAACGATCAATAAATTACAAAATACCAAATTACTTACTCTATTAATCTTAAAATCTATACTATTGTTTGCCAATTATTAAGAGAATTTGCAAATCTTTAAGAGAATTTTACCTAATGTGACATTCCTTTGATTATTCGACGTCGACGAGCTTGGGACTTTAACAACAATCATTTGAAGATCTTCTTTTGATGCTACATCTTTTTGATAAGTTTCTGCATCGAGCTCAATTTCCAAATCATCGCCTTCCTCCAAGCCTAAAAACATTAAATAAGTTTTAAGTTAACAACTCACTATAAAATAAAATTAAGATAATTGTAAATAAAATGAAATAAATAAATAAAAATAACCATGTTCATGATCATTACGACGTCGTCGTTCTCCTAAACGATCTTTAATTGATGGTTTAAAAGTCGATTTGAACATGTTAGAAGATAGCGAAATGTATTCTGGATTTTCTGAAGCTTCTTTGTTCATTGTGACATCAAAACTAATTTTTATACTTTCTTCCTTTTTCTCGGTCATTTTGGTATGAATGTCTTTACTTTGTATAGATTTTGTAACAATTGACTTTTGAGCATCAGCCATAGCCAGCAGAACGAGTTTATTATTGGCTTGACTATCACGTCTCGGTCGCTGAGTGACTTTAACCACACTTGAAATTGGTGTATTGACAGCTGGGCGTCTTGGGTCATATTCCTCATCGTTTGACTGGTCCTTCGGTCGAACAATTGCACTCACAAGAGATTTAAGGGATTTCCTAGCAAATCGCCCTTCATCTGGAGATCTCGATCTGGTTCGAGGGGAACGAACTCTTCGGCGTCGTTCTTCAAGACGGTCTTTGATATCTTTTCTCATTTGAAATCTCCTCGGGGGAGAATGAGCCCTTCGGGAAATTAATGCCGGTGGGGATTGAAGTGGGAAACCTCTCCTTACAGGACTTCTACTTCGAGATTTCTCCATAGACTTTTCTTCATTGCTCCTAATTGTAAAATATTATTTTTTAAACGATTCAGCTTAAAATTTAAATTTTTCTTATTTTCTATCACACATCGTAATTTTTATTAAAGGTATTTTTATTGTAGGTAATTAAAATATTGTAAATTAAATACCTTCTTGAATTACTAGGAGAAATCTTCCTATGACCTCGACGAGAATCTCCAAATGCTTTACTTTTCTCTTTAAAGGAACTTACAGGTTGGTCCGGGTCATTATAGCGAATTTCAACCCTTTCACCCTTTGACCTAGATTCGACTTTTTCTTCAATCTTGGCTCTCTTCGATGACCCTTTCTCGGATTTGCTGGATTGGGTCTCTTCAAAATCATTTGACTTCCTTTTCGTTGACGATGAAACTCTTTCGACCTCTTTGACTTTTTCCTTTGGGGGAGATTTGGCCCTCGATTCAGGGTCGCTTTTGGGCTCATAGGATATTGGTTTGACTGGTTCCTTGGGTGGGAGTTTGTTGAGGGTGACTTCTTCCAATTTCTTTAATACGCTGAAGAGCCAATTTGAGAATTTAAAAGTATTCTCGTTGAGAAAGAGTTGAAGATCATTTTCCACAGACTCTTTTGTTCGGCGATTCGCAATTAAAACCATTACATAATCAGGCAATTCTTCATCTAGAATTTACAATTTGAAATTAAGTACCAACATAAAGAACAAATATTTTATAAAATGGAATTAAACTTTACAACTTACCGACATGGACCCCGAGCTCAACAAGTTTAGCTTTAATTGCAGCCTAAAATGAAAAAGATCCATAATTACGAAATATTACATCGAAATAAACTCATTTAGCTAACTAATGATGGAACTGAATGCTGAAACTTACCCTGACTTTATTGCTGACTTCTAACTCCATTTTTCAAAATCACTCAAGTTTCAATAGAAGATTCGAAGTTCAGTTTACAATAATTAAAACAACAATAACTTTTTGCAATTTGAATTAGCCAACAATTGGAGCAAACTCACAGGAAATATTTTAAAATAAAAATGCTTGAAGAATTGGAAGCTTTTTCTTTTACAAATTAATTTAATTATCACTCATTTCATAGGATTAAATTGACGTCTAAAGTTAAATTGATATTGTTTAAGTTTGTTAAATCTATAATTTCCACAAAGTCCCCAAAACGCCCAAAAGGACAATTAAGAGAAAGCTAAAATGATTCCAATCCTCCACAACACCAACATACACATAAATGAAACTGCATCGAATCATATGAGAATTGACATGTAAAAATCACATGGAATAGACCCCGCTAACTTTTCTGTTGCAAAATTTCTGAACACGTTTGTAATGCGAAATATTCGGAAGAAACACTTATGTACAAATAAATACGCAAGCAAATAATAGATATGCAAAAACCCTCATTACTTATAATTTATGCCAAATTCAATGCCGGTTTTTGACCTTAATTATATTTCATGTTTATGCCAAAATATTGAAAAAGGAATAATTTATATTGGCAGTGATAATACTAATTTACTTTTAGAAATAATATAAATAATATATTTTATATTTTAAAAATTGTTTGGAAGAAACAGTCATTGTTAGTCTTGTTAATTATTTAACAATTAAATCATATCGGGTTCTTGGATGGCAATTGTGCATTCCACATGTCAGAATAGATGCCATCAAGTTTCAAAAGTTCATCATGAGTTCCCTGTTCCTTAAGAGTTCCTTTGTTCATTACAAGAATGGCGTGAGAATTCTTAATGGAAGAGAGGCGGTGAGCAATTGAAATTGACGTTCGTCCTTTACTGGCTGCTTCTAAAGCTTCTTGGACAATGTGTTCTTGGACGGAGTCAAGGGCGGAAGTTGCTTCGTCAAATAAAAGTAAGTTAGGGCTTCGTATTAAAACTCGTGCAATTGCTACACGTTGTTTTTGACCTCCTGAAAGTTGATTTCCTAAAGCTCCAACACGCGTCTCATAACCCTAAAATTAATCCAGACGTTTAATGTTTACTTTAAGAAAATTTGTGTATTTAACTAATTTTTTTATAATTAAAATATTTAGTAACATATTACTCCTGGAAGAGATGTTATGAATTCGTGGATATTTGCAATCTTTGCTGCAGTGATAATTTCATCCATTCCAACTTCTCTGTCGGGATCTCCATATGAAATATTCTCCTTGATTGTTGTATCAAAAAGTACAGGTTCTTGAGAGACAATTCCAATCCTTTCTCTTAATTCATATATGTTGAGATTGCTTATGTCAGAGTGATCGAGTTTCTGAAAGATAGTAGAGTTGAGGAATTTCATTAAAGGGTTTTTTTTAATAAACTTTTATAAGGATTGAAAGTTCAATATTTTAAAGAATATTTTAGCACGAATTACAATTGTTCCTGTTGTGGGATCATAGAGTCTCATCATAAGGGAAGCAATTGTTGATTTTCCACTTCCGCTTGGTCCTACAATGGCTATACGGTGACCGTCCTTCACTTCAAAACTGACATTTTTTAAAACATCGACAGTTGGTCTTGAAGCGTACTTGAAATTCACCCCGATAAAATTGATTTTACTTTGCCTTGGATCAGTCTGTTAAAATATGGTGAAAAGTTTATAGCAATCAACATTCGATTTTATTAGAGTAAAAATAAATGAGAAATGCCTTAAATCAATAAGCAAACCTTTCTAATTTTTGTATTTGATTCAGTTTTAATTATTGAAGGAATTGTGGATTTTCTGTCCATTAACTTAAAGATTCTTGCACCAGCTATTTTTCCTTTATCGTAATCTGGAGCAAACGCTAAAGCAGCTCCGGCCGACATTATTGAGTAGATCATAGCTTTAAGATTTTAAAAATGTATAATATTAAAAATATATTTATGTGTTGATTAATGCATGTAAGAAAATCATTTTGGGGATATTTCATATATAATAGAATATAATATGTTATGTATTTAGAATATTTCATGATTTCATTTTATTGCATCTTGAATTTTTTCTACCTTCGGAAATCCTAAAAGAAAATAATTTACATTTTAGTAAAAAAAACTTATTATTTACCAAATGGTCAATTAAATACGCTTTCAGACAATTAATAATGTATTTTACTAAATATGTTTTGATTCTTAATATATTTACTTGAATACATCTCCAACATTTAAACAATCAGTTTGAACAAGATAACCTCCATAAAATACGCATCCAGAATAGGCAAAATAAGGAATTCCATAAACAAAGCCATAAAGAAGCCCTCTTATATGAGAACGCCTTAAATTAATCCTGGAAATGAAAATTAATTCATTATTTTTTAGTTATTGAGAAGTTCCTCAGAATTGCCAAAATATTGCCAATGCATAATAAGCCTTACCTATGAGATTCTTCAAGTGTATTTGAATACAAAGAGAAAAATCGTTTCTCTAAACAAAGGCTTGCAACCGTTCTTATGTTATTCAAAGCTTCCACTGCCACATTTGCGGATTTTTCGATGGCTTCCTTTTCGAAAACATTTTCAGAACCAAGAACCGTTCCTTCGATAAATGATGAAAATACTATGATTGGAACAAGAAGTGACGCAGCTCCTCCAAGTTTGGGAGAGTAATAAACAGCCATTGCTACACATAAGGCCACAATTGCCACAGATTGAAGCAAATGAACAAATCGAGGTCCAGTAGCCTAAACAAGATAAATATTTAAATAAATTACTTAATATTTCGTCAACAGTTAGCTCAATTAATTTAATTGTTTAAATATTATTGTTCTCAAACCCCTTGAATGCTAGTAGCATCAGTGGCAAGTCTTGCACAGATATTTCCAGTACTGTTTTCGTTTTCGTCAAAAAAGGTCATATCTTGTTGGAGCAAATGTCTGAATATTTTTTTCCTTACTCGAAGTGTTAAACCATCACCAGCCATTATTGAACCATATTTCTTAAAATTATGAAAAATAAAGATATCTGTTATTTATTTTTGTTACAATACCTTATAAGAATTAAGCTTGAATATTTTTTATGTAATGTTATTAAATTAGTGTTAAACCTGAATATAAGAGCAGAATGACATAATTGTGGCCAATATCAGATATACTATTGAATAATAGTAACCTTGCGATAAAACGTAATGATCATCATCGTTGGTGAATATCTGAAGAAAATAACGTTAGAATTATAGTATTCAATAAATTACAAGTTGATTTAAAAAGTAAAATGATCAACTAAATATAAAAACTTACAGCGAGATAATTTCCAAATATGATGGCATAAAATGGCAATTGAGCTGATTTGATAATAGTTGCAATTGTTGCAATTACTAAATAAAACCATTCAACCATTGCCCATTTGATCATTCGTATCAAACTAAATGATTTCATCAGTTCTTTCACTTTCTATAAAAATCAAATATATTTGTATATTTTATATATGAAACAATTAAAATCTTTATGATATATGCCAAAATGTATGTAAAAAAGAAATGTAAAAAAAATCATGAACCTCTTCGGCAATTTCTTTCGAGTCGGTATTTATATCTTCGCCTATTTCATGGAAAAATTGCGTATCCTCCTCTTCTGCCATTGTCTCAGTTATTTCTTCTTCAGATGTTTCTACTAAACTATTCTCAGATTCCGATAGGCTTCTTTCTGAAATCTTATTTTTTCTTTTTTTCTCTTCTTGGAGAGTCACAAGAGTGTGATAAACACCTTTTAGAGACATAAGTTCTTCATGAGTTCCTATTTCTGCCACCTGAAAGCCAAATAGAATTTTTATAAATATAGAATTTATTCTAATAATTAACCTATTTACAGTTTTATTAAATATTCAAATATTAAGTATGTTAAATAAAAATGATTAAAAATCAAAATCTAAAGTATAATTTTACTTCAATTCAAAACAAACCTTTCCATTTTCCATTGTAATTACGAGATTTGCTGCTTTGATTGTTGAGAGTCGATGTGCGATTATTATTGTTGTTCGTCCACATCTTGCTCGATCTAATGCTTTTTGAACAACAAGTTCTGAACATTGGTCTAAAGCTGAGGTTGCCTCATCGAGTAAAAGAATTGAAGGATTTCGAACTAAAGCTCGAGCTATTGCTATTCTTTGTTTCTGCCCTATAAAACATAAATAAATGAAGTTGAAAATACATAAATTTTATAGTTTATAATGTAAATATTCAAAATCAGACAAGATTCTTAAAATTGCATTTAATTTAAGTTATTTACCTCCAGACAATTGTGCACCGCGTTCTCCAACTCTTGTATCATATTGATTTGGAAGTTGCATAATAAAATTATGAGCATTTGCTTCTTTAGCCGCAGTGACCAATTGCTCGTTTGTTACAATATCTTCAACACCCAGAAGAATATTTTCTCTTACAGTCATATTAAATAAAACAGGTTCTTGAGATACGAGACCAATTTGTGATCGGAGCCAACCAACATTGAGATCCTTTAAATTCATTTTATCCAATTTAACTTCCCCTTTTAACGGATCGTAAAATCTTAAAAGCAATTGAAGCACCGTCGACTTTCCACATCCACTTTCTCCAACCAAAGCTACTGTTTGCCCAGGACTGATTTTCATCGAAAAGTCTTTTAAAATCTAACAAGTTAAAGTGTCATTAAGTGTATGATGTTATTAATTAAAGTAATTAAACCTCTGATTCTGGTCTTGAAGGGTAGGAGAAAGCAACCGAAGAAAATTCAATTCCTCCCTTTGCCCTTCCGTCAGGTTTTATCCCAATTTCAGAGGAACTGTCAATCGTTGATTTCCTGAGTTAATAATAATTAAGAATCCAAATCATTTATCATCAAAATAACCATTAATTAAATTAACAATTTATTTTCCATTTGACTTTATCACCTTTCAATTAAAGGGAAAACTATAGATCCGGAGGCTTTTCCCATTGCAATAGCTTCAATATAATCATTCGACAGTCCAATATAATACGAAGCAACGAGAATTCCAAAGAAGACCTTTAATAACCATAAAATTTTATTAATTAATAAAATATTTAGGATCTTAATTTGTAGTTTTGACTGGGCTTGATGCCAGTATAATTAATAACTTAATAACATTATTTTGTCTTTGCTTACTACAACTATTGTATCAGGTCCATAAAGTCCATCTCCACTTTGTCGACTCCTCACAACCAACGTTGTTCCATAATAAAAAGCAAGAGAAAAATTGAGAAATGAAATCCCCCAACCCAAGGCATTGCCAAATCCAAGTAAATGAGCTTTCTTGACAAAGGCCGCTTTGGCATTTTTCAATTTATCTTCAAACTTTTTAATTCCGAGGCTTTGGCCATTAAATGCAGTGACGGTTCGGATATTTCCTAAAACTTCTTCAGCAATTGCTCCTGCTTCGGAATAAGCCTCTTGCTCCTTTTTGGTCATTTTAAGGGTCACGTCTGCTTGGATCATTGTGGCAATGGCTTGAAATGGAATGACCATTGTTAGGAGCAAACTTAATTTCCATCCAAAGTAGTAGGATTGGCTGGTTAAAATGATGAAGGTACAAACTGTGTTGATTAGCAGACCAACTTTTTCACTCATAGCATTTTGAATTTTTAGCATGTCCCTTTGAAATAAAAAAAAATTTGCAAAAACATTGATAGAATATCGGATATCATAAAAATGATTATTAATTAAACTCACTCAATTATACGTGTAGTGAAGTCTTTCTTTTGGCTTTTGTCAAACCAGGAAATTTCTTGGCGTAAACAAGCTTTAAAATATTGTAGTCTTATTTTATGAGTCTAAATAAAAGAGTTGACAGTTTCAATATGAGATATGAAATATGATATATGGTAAAATGTATGTTAGTTAAATTAAAATGCTGAAAAATGTATTATTTTGTAATATTTAAATATTTACCTGATTCTCTGCAACAATGTTAAATGAAGAAACAACAATATATCCCAAAACGAACTGGACGGCTCCAATTATAGAATAAGAAATAATAAAAGTTTCAAGATCATTTTGAAATCCAGATGTTCCAATAGCTGATGAATTATGTGGACAAGTCACATTTGCAATTCTGGCTCCTTCATTAATCAATGACTTGGTGATTTTACCAAAAAAGATATAACTTAAAGGTTGACATAAACTTGTAATCACAGAACATAAAATTCCAAGGAACATTAAAATAAAATCACTCCAGGTTGAATACGTGTACTGTATGGATTAAGTAAATTAACATCTCAAATAATGATTAATTTTATTATAGGATATATGAATATTATAATACAATTTATCTATATGAGTTTTATATAAAAAAGAATACCAATTTTCTAAATGATATTGAAGGTTCATTTATGATCTCTTTTACGTTTTTGTTGAAATTCTTGTTATCATCCGAATCAACTCGTTCTTCATTCTCAATCAACCTCCTTTGATTAAAATTATAGTTAAATTAAATATCCATTTTCATATTTTCGAACGTAGATAATTATATATTAAAATATTATATATTAAATTATATATAACATGACTAATAAAACTATTAACTAATTTTGAGAATAATGTATAAATTAATAAATAATAATAACTCATACGCTGTATCTGAAGTTGACTCCATTTTTCTTGATCTTTCTTGAATATTTGTATTTTTGTTGAAATTAAGAGCTTTCTATATGAAAAAGCCAATTTAAATGAAACCATTAGAATTAAACCAAGTATTTAACTTAAAATTAAGTTTAAATTGAACTTCTTATTAACTTCAAAATTTTTACCTTCACCTTGTTGTACCTTTTCTATATTTTAATCATTTTTGCTTAAATCTTCAGGTGTAAATTGTACTTCAAGTTATAACTTATTTATAAAATCTAATTTATAATACTGAATATCAATTGAAATTCTGTATTTCAATACTTATGGTTAGCCTGGCCTTGAATAATCACTTTCAGACACTTTTTGAGCTTTGATCAACATCTTCTGTCAAGTAGTTATTTTATAACAACTTAAATACTTCCTTATCTCAACTTGAGATTCTCAATTTAATTGGTATGCATACATTCATACATCATAGCTATCATTCTGCCATTCATCAATAATAAGCGACTGAACGTTCAACGTTTTATCGTATGAGTCATCGTCATATCCTTCCATTGATTGTTAACATTTTTATTTGCAAAAATAAAACAACAGTCCAATAGGAAAATTGGAAATTAAAGAGAATTTGACAAACCATACTCTACTCCATTTGAGAAGATTATTGAGAATTGAATCATGTTACTTGACAAGTCATTAGAAATTCAAATAAATTGATATTATTTCCTGTACAAATTATTTGCAGGTGACATGACATTCGATTGCCCGGTCAAGTAACATGATTCAATTCTCAATAATCTTCTCAAATGGAATAGAGTATAACTAACATTAAGTTATATTTAGATATCCTTATAAGCAAAATACAATTCAGTCAAGGAATAATGGGAAAATAATATAATACATAATATGCACAACATTCAGCTTAAATAGCCTTGTCCATTTTAACATATATTCTATATATTATTTAAATAGGTAGTACGATTACATAAAACTGTGATTCATAACTTTTTTGTTTTCATACTGTTTAAACTTTGTATATAGGGCCAAAGCTCTGCAAACCAACAAGGATGACCTTTTAAACTTGGGTATGAGTAGGTTAAAAAATATTGCTCACACTGAACTTCGCAAGATGATAAAAATAATCAATAACTCAAGCTGAATGTGAACCTTTTACTGTTTAATACTTTTATCTAAGCGAATAAAGAAAAATATTTGATTCATTTAAAAGTTTGGTCCTTCACTTAAGTTTTAAAACAACAATCACAAAATTGTATTAATTAACATTAAGACTAAAATACGATTTAAATAGGTCCAAGAACATGTGTACAACTAATATTATCTAAAAAGGAAAAATCATGCTTGCGGCTTACCTTTTAATTGCAAAGGAAATATGAGAATGACTTTTGGATTATGATTTAAGACTAGTTTATGTAATATTGAATTGGGGACATTTTGTCTAAACAAATACAGCGAGAGTGCTATCTCTAGAATGAGTTAAAAAAATAAATTTTTCATTGTTCAGAGTCAAATGGTCAAAGAGGGAACCGTGAAGAGATCAATAAATATTTGCACTTCAAATGTCCCAAACTTGTTCACGAGATTTTCACTCTACATTTGCAAGATTAAATAAAATATTAGTATAGATCTTTATAAAGACTTATGGTACAATGAAAGAAGACTCTTACTTTAGCTTACAGATTATGTTTTACTTACATGCCATTGTCATTGTCATTATAAATAGAATAATCAAGGATCTTGAGATATCTCCAATGCCATAGCCATATGCCATGTAAGTATGTACGGAATACCTACATTTGTTATGTCACTTTATATGATATTTAATGTAACTTCTAAAAAATATATCTGCTTGTATTCTTTGTATACATATTATGGTATGAGTCGTAGTCGTATGAGTAGGTAATAAAGTATTTATTATAGCTATAGCTAGCATGTACATTACACATTTTGTATTGATCAGCATTGTCAGCATTCATAATTTTCAATTACAGAGGCTAGCTATAATAATAACTACTATTATTTCAATTATATTTAAATATAATTTATAAGTAAAAAGACTACAACACAAAATAGCTAATTGTAAGTCTTAATGTTACATTAACTCACATTTTTTTGTATCTATTATGTAAAAATGAAAATAATCATTCATTCATAAGTATAAAGATTAAGTATTTTTACCTTACCTATATTATAATATTTAGCTCCTGATTTCATGATTTTATCTTCTAATACATGATAGTAATAACTAATAAGTACAAAAGATTATGACCTGAATAATACTTGTACATATTTTAAATGAACTCCATTAAAATACGTAAATTGATTCACTTATTATATTATCTTCTTTCAATAGCTTGCACGCTTGGTTGTATTAAATACAGACATTACATGCCTGGTATTACCTAATATATACCTATGTATATTATGTACATCTTTGATGCCATTAACCATTCATGTAATTTTACATGATTGATCGTTAAAGAACAAAGTACAAATCCGCTAAATAAAAAACATTTCCACATGCCAGTTCTTTAAAAAATTGGTCAATTTGAATGTAAGAAAGGTTAAAGTTTAGGCTCATTGACCGACATGACTCGTTATGCATATAATTTCTATTTATCTGTACCTTGTTACATAATTAATTTGTCTGGGTCTAAACAATTTAATAGCATTAAATAATATAATTTGTCATATTCTCTCAATCTCAAAGACAGTTCATATTACACGTGTATTCATATATACTTAAGATTTATTAATTAGCATTAATATCATTTACGCATAACATAGATTTAACCAGAATGTTCTTAATCAGTCATTTAATAGATAAAAATATTCATTTATTTAAGATTTTCGTCTTTTCTAGTTCATTTAACTTTAAGAGGTTGAACTGCATTATCAGCATTAAATATTTATTCTTTTATACTCTTAAAAATGGTTAGTTGACTATAAACGACATAATATACAATTTTTAACGGGCTATTACCAATTATTGGTTATAATACAAATTGATTTTCACTTTCAGATTAAAAGACTCGTTATTTTGTATTTCCTCTTTTTGAGCGTTTATGTATTCGGAGCAAAATATAGTGAGACTTGCAAAGGTGATGTCGATTGTGATGTAAGAATTCGCTATTTATTTTATATGCTGAAATCCACTAATACTAACTGAAAGATATTCAGAAAAATTAATTGTTTTCAGCATGGAGAAAATGGAACCTTTGCAAAAATGATTTGTTATGATAATCATTGCGAATGTCCGGATCCTACAATTTATTGGGGTGACAAAGAAGGGAAGAAATGTCTGGGCCGTGTTGGAACTGTCTGCTTTGACTTCCCTTGTGTTAAAAATGCTCTTTGTGTGACCACGAGATATTGGGAGAATGGAAACGCGGCAGAGAAAATGTGTATTTGTCGACAAGGGTAATTTTAATATATGAGTTTATTTAAATATTTAATTATAATTAATTATAACGGGCATTCATTTAAAATGATTTCTATTAATTTCAAGGTACAAAAAGACTCTTGCAGGATTTTGCATCGAAGATTATTATTAACATTATGCAATTATATAAAAAAAATCAATCTAATTAGGTCGTTTAATTGTAATTTTTCCTTTATCCAAATAAATTACCGTAAAAACCTTCACAAATAAAATTATCTATATTAATACAATACTTAATAAATATTTTAATTTTCTCTGTCATTATAAGGTAATTCATAATTCATGTTATACAATTCAGATTCAATATTCAATCCAGACTTTCAAATCTGGATTATTTTTTATCAAAACGAGCTGCACATAGTAAGTTATTATTAATATCATTTCATCATACTCATAATCATTGCGTGAGTTGTCAGTCTCATAATTAACCTACATCAAAAATCAAACCATAAAAAAAATTCTCCCTATTTTTTCAAGATTAAAGGGATCATCCAAATAATGATAAGATTTATTCTCAACATCATCCATCTTTACCCTTTCAAAATTTGCATTAATTTAATCTAAAGATAAAAAATCCAGTAACAATCAATCATATGAAAAAATCTAAAAAAATAAACACTGTAAACTCGTTAAATAAACACTATAAAAAACCTTTATAATAATCCTTACAAATAAGCTACAGTTAAAGTAAATTACATTTAAAATCCATATAAAAAAGCTTTAACATATTGAAGCTTAACTCCCACGATATCATTTAGTTTTTAGTTTAATCCAAGACGATTACAATTAAATAATGTTCATTTCTATGTTCCGGTATGGTTAAACTTAAATAGGCCAAGAGACCTTCATCAATAACTCTTGAGAGCATAAATCAAACATTGATTAAACACCGTCCCGGCATCCGATCTTTATCAAATTGGTTTGTCTATAAAAATAAAGAAACGGAAATGATGAAGCGTTTAGTTCAAATTGAATCAGACAAATTCCACCATGGTTCGTTTCATCGCTCTCTTCTCTCTTTGCCTCGTCGCTCTTTCACATGGTACATATACCATACATACAGAATTGAAATATATACCATACATAGAATTGAAACAATTAAGATCCAATTAAAAATTAATAATAAATTAAAATTAACGATTTTTTAGTTTAGTTTATTTAGGTTTGAAAAAATTTCTTAATCCAAATTAATTCTTTTTCAATTTAGCTTACCCAAGCGGAAAGATCATCGGAGGTCAATGGAGTTATCATGGAGAATTCCCCCATCTGATCAGTCTTAGATTCAACAACGTTCACATTTGCGGAGGAAGCATCTTAGACGCCAACACGATTGTGACTGCCGGACAATGCATTGTCGACCAAACCATTGCCAACTTCAGAGTCTTTGCTGGAATTAACAATGTCCAAAATCCAGAAGCCGTCACAGTCCAAGAACGAGCCGTGTCATCAATCGTCCTTCATGATAATTACAACGGAGGAACCAACGCCAATGACATTGCCATCATCAAGCTTTCAACTCCACTTACTTTCAACTCATTTGTTTCAGCCGTTGCTCTCCCACCAGCAGCTCATGAAGATAAAGCCGCAGGTAATTTAAATTAATTATTTAAATGTTGATTAACACAATCTTTAAATTAATTAGATTTAAGAGCGACTTATCGATTAAGGTTAAATCTTGTTCTGTTATAGGAAACGCTTGGGTGACTGGATGGGGAATGACCCGCGAAGACGACAACGGATCTTATTTACCACTTGCCCAGAAAGTCCAAGTTCCAATTGTGACTGACACGGCTTGCAGAGCTGCTTTGGGAGCCAATCTCCTCGATAACATGGTTTGTGCTGGAGAAGCTGGAAAGGATTCTTGTACTGGAGATGCTGGAGGTCCATTGATGTGCTCAGACACCGGTTCATCATACCTTTGCGGAATCGTCTCTTGGGGTATAGAATTAAATACATATTTTGATAGAATTCGCATATTTTGATAGAATTAGCACATTTCATTTTGTATTGAATATATGTAATATAGGATTATTGTATGGTTAAAACATTAATGTATGAATTTTTATATTATAGGAGTTGGATGCGGAAGACCAAACTTGGTAAGACTTCACATTTATTAGGAAATTACAACTTTTTAATTTAATTGTGTTTATTGGTATTGGTATTTAATTTTAAATAATAATAATTTAATTTACTGGTATTTAATTGGTGATTTATTCTTTTTAGCCCGGAGCTTATACCGAAGTTGCTTATTTCTCTTCTTGGATTGAGAGCGCAAGAGCTTAAAAAATATACAAACTTTAATAAAGTCCAAAATAAAATTATATTTTGTGTAAATATTCATTAAAAAGTCATGGAATTAAACAGTAAAGAATAAATACACCTTCATAAAATTGCATATTTATCGTTTTCTCACAGACTTATATGCGACTTGAGACTAATCGACAAATCATAAAGATTCGATCATTTTACGCACTGGTATAAAATTTTGTATTCTGTACATACATTACAATATACCCTTGTAATGATTAATAAAAAATATTCTGATGAAAAAACAAGAATGCATACTGAAAACGCAATATTATATGCCTATGTATACTCAAATACTCCATAAAATTTCATGGGGGAAGCTCTCCTCATTAAATGGATTAATTCATCGAATGCCTACTTAGATATATAATTCATCAAAGGATTAAATAGCATTAAAAGTAACACATGATTGACTTTGAATAAATTATATGTTAATGTGATTATCATTTAATATCAAAAATTAAAAACAATTTTATAAAATCTGGTACAAAAAATCCAATCAATCATTTTTATCTTAAAAATAAGCCAATTTAGGAACAATCGTTACAATAATTACAATGATAATTTAATAATGATAAGTTCAATACGAAATCGCAAATTAAAATTTGTTAACACCACACTCAAATTAATAATTTCAAGGCCTATACAAATATGTAGACTAGGTATAAATATAGTATTATGTGTATTAAATCATAACAGGTATAATGATTCTGTAGCAAGATCTGACAAAGTTCAAGAGTCTCATTAACTATAATGTTCCATAAAATTTTAACTCACCTTCAGTGTTCACTGAGGACTCAAAATGAAAACGTTTCTTTCAATTGTTCTTCTCGGCTTCGTTGCCGCCACTTATGGTATTTTCACAATTACAGATACATAATTATAAATAGCCCAATTACAATTAAAGTATCCATCTAAAGTCAATTAAAGCTCTAATGTCTATTAGGGTATCCGGCTGCCCCAAGATTCCCTCACAGAATTGTCGGTGGAGAATTGGCTCGTCCCAATGAGTTCCCATTCCTCTTAACTATCCGATTCCTTGGAAGTCATTACTGCGGAGGAATCATTCTGGATGCAAATGTACGATTCAATATAATTTATAAAAAAATCCCACACATTCATTTAAACTAACAAGAATAAAATTGATATAATTGATTCAATTACTAAATATTAAATGAAAACAAATTCCAATAATATATTTTTTTAACTTTTACAGACCGGCATTGTAAGTTAATATTTCAGTCATGGACAAATCTTATCATTTTGAGTAAAACAAACTTCTGCTCTGCCACATTACCTATAAGATAATTAATGAAGTTTGATTACATATTAAGGTTAGTTTTATTTTAATTGAATGAATTTGAAAGACTGCAGCTCATTGCACTAAAGCTGGGCTCCCACTCTTGTACACTGTCTTTGCTGGAAAACACCGTCAATATGCTGAAGATGTCGGACAACAAAACAGAACCATCACACGTTTCATTGCCCATGAAGGCTACAATGAACAATTGCTCACTAATGACATTGCACTTTTTAAAGTCAATGCTCCATTTGAGTTAAATGACATTGTTCAGAAAATCAATCTTCCACCACCAAACCACACTGCACGAGGTACTCGAATAAAATATTTATTTTATTAATTAATAATAAATATTTTATGAGTTAATCTAACCTGTAGAGCAATGTTCCAGATTGATTGTCTTTATATTTGATTTATGTCACATTTGATATATGTATTAAATATATTACATTTAAATTTTCTTGTTACAAATAGGTGTTGGTGTTGCTGCCGGTTGGGGTCTTATCAGGTTTATAATTAACATTATAATTAAAAATAATAAATAATGTTATTATTAATATTATAATTAATGTACTTTACATTATTTTTTATCTTTTCATTTAAAGCATGGTTAATTACTTATGAAACTTATGATATTTATGAAATTTAGTGAGAATGGAATTCCAGCAGATTATCTTCGTCGAGTTACTCTTCCATTTGTGTCAGATGATGATTGTCGAACAGCTTACGCTTCAGTAGGAAACCATGTGGATGAGACCATGGTTTGTGCTGGAGATCTTGTCAATGGAGGTAAGGACGCTTGCAATGGAGATTCAGGAGGTCCTCTTCTTGGATATGATTTGGAAGATGTTTACCTTGTTGGACTCGTGTCTTGGGGACTTGGATGCGCTCGCCCAAACTACGTAATAATATATCCTTCAAATTCAAAATTATTTTAACGTTTTAAACCCAATATATTGTTGTAACCCAAATATGATGATTTTAACAGCCGGGAGTTTACACTGAAGTCACTTGGTTTTTGGAATGGATCAACCGAAACAAATAAACACAATTTAACAACTTATTTAGAAGTTTACTATTCCACCAAAATTCTTATTTGAGATTAAATTATTTTAATACCGCAATGATAAGTAATGAAAAATATGACGAAGAAATAAAAAAAACCCGTGATTAATTATTCAAGACTATCATGGTCCTTATAAATAAATAGTATTGATTAAAATGATTACACAAGTTATTAAACACGATGGCATGCAAAATAAATTAGATTGCGATTGATTTCATTCATTTTCGTAGATTTGTTTTAAGCCATTTATAAACACTAATTAACAAACAATGATTAAATAATTAATGATTATTAAATAATGGAAAAACTATAGCCATACTTCAGCGTGAAGAGTGGAGGATTGAATCTTTAAAATGGTATGTTATTTGCTATGGAATTAATAATTCAAAATACAAAATATTTAACCAAATTCTAAAAATCCGCATTCATAAAATTCCAATCAAACTTCCAAAATTTCATTTTCTCATTTTCATTTTGTCGTTTCTAATTTTCAAAATTCCAAGTGACTTCTCTACAATGGCCCACATTAGAGAGACATTCGAATGCACGATCTGCCATGAGCTTCCCGACGCTCCAATCTTTTGTTGCCCAAATGGTATTTAACTTAAATAATTAATTAAATACTATACAATTACACTTTCACACCTTACAAATCCGCACCGTTTATTTGGCATTAAGATATTAAGATTAACCATTAACACATTTATTTAAGGTCACATTGTCTGCCTAAAATGCCGAGAGAAAATGCCACACTGTGGAGTTTGTAGAGCAAGCCAATTCAACTTCCGTAACATTCTTGCAGAAGAATTGATGAAAATGATGATTTTCCCATGTCAGTACAAAGCCGAAGGTTGCTGTCATTCTTTGATGACTGCAGTCGAATTCAAGAAACACATTGTTGACTGTCCCTACCGGTAATATAAAAATTGCATTTGTTCAAAATTAGATTTAAATTAATGACATTGTTAATCAGAATATTTAAATATTTAATAATTTTTTAGACCAATCGAGTGCGCACATTGTGGAGAGATGATCAAAGCAAATGAATACCTTGACCATCATAGAGAACACCATAAATTGAAGGAAGCAAAGGGGCATTATTTGGCAAAATGCGACATGGGTAAAAATATAAAAATTGCACAAACAATTAAATAAACATAAACTGAAAACTCCATAAATTGCGAAAAAACATTTTAAAAATTCACTAATTTGTTTTTATTTAATAGACAATGGATTTGAATCTACAAAAATCAGTTGTTTCGGAAGAGATTTCATTTTAACGTCCACGAATAACTCGACCAGTTTCTGGACTTGGATCTCTTCTGTGAACATGATGCCAGAGGACAACTTTTATGCTAAAGTCACTCTTCGGGTTGGAGACAACACTTACTCGTCAGAACCCTTCCACACATTAGATGCAAGACTCCCAGGAACTGAAGTTGTCAAAATTGGCCAATGTTTGGCTTTCGACTTTCAAGATTGTTCCATTCCTTTCTTTGTTCGCCCTAATTACGAAGTTCGTCGGGCACCTTGCATTCCCTGGGGATACGATGTGGAAATTTGGGAGGTTAATCAATAATTGAACATTAATACCTAACCATACTATACAGATACTTTAACATAATATGAATTATTATTAACCTCGTAATTTATTTGTCTAATTTGCTAATATTTACACATAAAAAATAATTGTTTATTTAATTTATAGGGCACGGATATCAAATCGTCTCCAACCAAAGTTCTTTTGTCCTCACCGGAAACAATTTTGCCCACTGAATCCTCAACAGAAGAAATGGAGTCTTCCGAACCAGGAAGCTCCGAAATTCCCGAATCGGTTATTCAGGAAATTCTGGTAATGGCGATGAATCCTGCCCAAGGACCTCATCCTTTCACCACAGCTTTCCCCATAAGTGAAAGAGACGTTGAAGTTCTTCGTTCAGAGGTAGCCAACAGAATTAAAGAAATGATTCGGATCAATTCAATTGCAATTGCCGAAGAAACAACGCAAATCACATCGACCACGATTCCGTCTCAACCACAAGCTCCAACCGTTGATGGAAGTCACACAAGTGCAGAAATGCTTGCCATAATTGCTGCCCAACTCGAATATGAAGATGTCGAAGGGGAAGAATCGCTCGAAGACCAAGAAACAATCGAAAATCTTTTTGAGAACTTGAACTTGGAAAATAACTTTGAGGATCAAAACCAGATCGATGTTGACACTTATATAAATCATAATCAGCTTAATGGTCATTATCAGCTAAATGGTCAAGGATTTCAAAATTATGTTCCCATTGTGATGAGAATGGAACCAAATGTCGTTCAGCCTTTTGGAATTTCCCAAAATGCCTTTATGATGGACGCGTTTGAGATTTCGAGTCAGGGTGAGGAACGACTTGTGATTGAGAAGGACAGTGACGAGGAGATTGCTGAAAAACGGCAAAAAATGGATGAAAATGAAGCGAACTCTTCCGAAAACAATGAATTGGGATCAATGGCCTAAAGTAGATTTAAATAATGAAAATTTCTTTCTGCTTGTTTTATAACAATAATTATGTTTTCTTTGTCAAACATTTTTTGTATCTCTGATGAATTATTTTCATATAATTTTCAAATAAAATACATATGATAATAAATACAGATAATAATGGATCTCATTTAATTACATAAAATGTATTAAAATCATATTTTGAATTCTTATACAGATCTTCTAACCATACCTTATATGGTACTTATATTATTTACATACAAAGTGCCTTAACCTATACCCACCCATGAATAAAAGTCATTTAATAAACATCATAAACCTACCTGTATAGATCCATACTAATAATCATAAACAATTATTTTTCTATCCAAAATCCAAATGCTTGTGTCTTATGTTATTTATCCTATCCTAATCCTAACTATGAGTTTTATAAAAATTTAGGTTTATAATATGCACCTAAGATATCTGTATTTTATATACGTTTAGAATTTAGAGACATTTGTATATATTGTACTACTTAGGTATGTTATTAAATATATTTTACAATGTATGGAGATTGGGGCAAGAAGTTTTCAACAGGCAAATTGATAGCCAGTAAACTAGATATCGTTCTTTGGAACATTTTTCCTTCCGATAAGGCTACCACAAAGAAATGGTAGAGATAATTAGAAATGCAGGTTCTAATTATTCATACAGGCAGGAAGGCTCATCGACAGTCATTGTGAGGATTGCTCTCCCACAATATTATTATTCTTTATTACAAATTAATATTACCCTAGTCAGAAAGTTTAAAGATGCTTATATTAAAATGATTTATAATTTACAAATTGGCTAAAACAAGGGTCCATTTTAAGAAGTAAAAGCATTTAAGAAGTGATTAAAATGTCAGTTAAAAGTGAGAAACTTCTTGAAGGATTGACGCCAACGGAAATTTCCCCGTTGTCTTCTGCCAGCAGTGTGATTTGTAGAATTTGTCATGAAGGTAAAAAGTTTTATTTATTATAAATGTAATTTACTTTTAGCCTATAAAATGGAGTTATTTTAATTTACTTTAATATCTCATTGAAGGAGATGGTTGTGAGAATCTTTTGGCTCCGTGTAAATGCACAGGGACTGTTGCTCTGATTCATAGAACATGTCTTGAACATTGGCTAACTTCCTCCAATTCTGGTCAATGTGAAATTTGCAAGCACATGTTCAAAGTTACGCGAGAACCAAGAAGCTGCAGAGATGTATGTTATTGATCTTTTATTCCATTTTAAATTAGAAAGATAATAAGATTATAAATTTAGTTTATCATTTATCTAATGTTATATTATATATTTTAAATAGTATATCAACGATCCTTCGAATCAATTCAATGTGAGGAACCTCATTGCCGACATCGTGTGCTTTTTCCTTTTGACGCCTTTGCTCGTAATCTCAACTTACCTTTGCTCGCTCGGTGCAAATCAGTATTTTATTAAAGAGCGATGGGAAGCTATTGGGCTTGTAAGTTAAATATTACCCTTAAATTTTATTACAGAACATTTAAATTGATTGTTTTATGTAGGTTGTATTGTCGCTGTTTCTCCTTGCCGTTTATTTAACATGGTGTCATGTCACAATCAAGTAAGAATTTTTAACATTGTCCATTTAAGAAAATTAATTATCTTTGAATTTTGTGATAATGTCAATAAGATAACTAGGATAAATGCACAAGTCAAATAAATAATTTTGTCCATTTACAGATATCACTTGAAAGCGTGGACAGAATGGCAAACTTTGAATCAACAAGTTCGTCTGATTGAATTACAAGAAGAAGGAAGAAGTCAACAAAATGTGATTGTCTGTCAAAATCATCAAAGGATCAGTCTTGAGTCAGTTATCAGTGGAGAAGAGAACAATCATTGTGAAACGAGCAGAATTATCACTTAACTTTAGAGAAATATTACAATTATCAAGTTAGTCATTTGAATTAATCTAAAACATTATAATATTGGGTCGTTATCGCTATTCTCACATATCGATAAACATTTTGAAATTAGTCAATGTGATTCAATGTGTGTTGACAATTCTCACTATTTTATATTTTTTTAAAAGACGTTTAATTAAGTTTTATTCCTTGTATAATTTAATTTTATAATAGTACATACCTATTTAGTTAGATTGCCAAATTGTATATTATCAGTCTGAATGTAAGTTTAAATCAGAATGAATAAGTACCTTTAGTTTGATATGGTTAGTATGAATATTCCAATGATTTGCTTTAGTATAAATAAAATAGTATTTTGTTAAATAGATTTTTCAAAAAATAATGCACCTTATTTATAATCAAAATGGAAATTATTTGTATTTCTTGTATTTTAAAGTATTTATATTATTAATATTATTAACAAATTTTAATTTTATTTCTTATAATCTTATTTGATTTTTATATTCATGTTAAATTTTTTATATACCAACACACTATGTACACAATACTAATTAAATAAGTTTGAATATTAAGCTGTTTGTACATATTATTGTGATTAAATTCATTCATTTTGTTCATGAAATTATTAATTTAGGTTAATATTTAGCAAAAATCAACATTTTATAATTCAATTCAATTCATTTTAAATTTTAAAATTAATGCCTTTTAGGTATTTAATTATTCAGACTTAATTTCGTAATATTTTTCATAGGTGTACTTAGAAAATTAATTTTAAACTATACAGGTAAGCATAATCTAATCTACAAATTACTTGTAGCAGGTACCAACAACCATTTTTCATTTATAATTTATAATACATAAACCTATTTTTAGCAAAGATGTTTTTTGCGAGCAAAAAATTCATTTAAATTCAGCACTCCCAAACACAGACATGTTCAAAGATCCATCTGCAATTGGATTTATTTATGAATCGAAAAAAAATCGCGTCCTTGTGTCCTCTAACTTTGTCTAATAATAAGTAACGACATAAAGAAAGAAACGAACATTTTTATACCCTCGGGAGATACTTTTTTTAATATTGATGTATTCATGAACCCATTGCACTCCAACAATCATTCATCTTCCATAAATCATACGCACATCTGTATTTAAACCATTAGATTATTAAACTCTACAGCATTATCACTTATGTATTGTATAACTTATGTAATTTTTGTTTAATTCTTTTAAAGGAAGATGAAATTCAAAATTTTCTTACTATTAACAATTTCATTTTTAGAAATTTTAAACAAATCTCAAATCTCATGTGTCCAACCATGCGTAAAAGACGTAAAAAATTATAAACCCAACAGAAGTAATAATTAATCAAAAATTTTTTTTATTAAATATTAATAACATGAATATTAATTTTTTTAGTAAATTACACTTGCGCTTAGAATTAAAAAAACATTATTTTAATTTATAATTATTTTTTAAAAATAATGGATCCTTTAAAAAAACATTCTCTTTGTGTTTCAGTTAAAAGAGCAAGGGATGAAATAATTGTATTTCCGAATGACTATCCAACAACAAATAATGACCAAAACGACCAAGATGATGATAGTGAAATATTCAAAGACGAGGATCAAATAGAATCAAAAACTAGAATAACTCGAACAAACCTTTTATTTCAAAACAACAGAACTGAGAAAACAATAATCGAAGGCGAGCATTCTTTCAGAATTCCAAAATTGGCTAGAGCTGAAAATATTTCTCAATATCGATTCCATGAATCTTACAGAACAGATTCTTGTCCAAAAACAGAAGGCAGAAGAACCAAATGTTTCCCAATCCACAAATGTGCTTCAGATTTTTACAGTGATCCCAATTGGCAACTCATTCGCTGCAATTTAAAAGATGGAGAATTTGGCGTTTGTTGTCCTTCCGTTAAAAGGGCCAACGATTCATGTAAATTGCCGTTATTTTATTATTAATTATATTATATTTTAATTAATTTGTATTTTTACCTTATGAATTTTTGCTCTGTAGTATTTTTACATACTGACAAATATGTATTTCTGCTCTGAAGTGATACTTATCTGTATAAATATTATCTATGCTTATATTTTTCTAGTGACTGAAGTTTTCACTGAAAGGTCCTTCTTTATTCGAAGTGCAATTCCTAGACATCTCAACAAAGAAGCAAGAAATATTATTCAGAATGCGGTTGACGGGAGTTTGGAAGATGAAATTAAACGAGATGTAATGGAATCTAAACTATTTGAAAATAAAATAACAGTACGAAAGGGAACATCATCTCATGGACATTTGCAATTTTTCAAAGTAAGATCATAAATTGTACATATTGTAACAGTATATTAAATGATAAATTGTATTGTTTTTAACTAAAAGTTCTCTTATTAGACAACAGATGAAGCAATAAATTTATCAAAACTCGGTCTGAAGCTTCTCAGTGCCACAAAAGAAATTTCTGTCAGGTAAATTTTCAACCATCAAGCCGTCAATAAATAATTATTATTTATAACTAACTTTTATTAAAAAATAAAGTAGGAACAAAATCTACCCTTAATTTATTAATGTTGGAATTTAATTTTTAGACTTAATTTAAACGCAATTGACCTGAATGGAATGAATCAATTACGAGAAACAGAAACTTCTCTTAATTCTCAATGTAAACCTGATCCAGACTGTCGGAGTGAATTTAATCGTTATTACCGTTCAGAAAATGGCTCATGTAATAATCGCCTTGAGCCTAAATACGGCCAATCACTAACAACCCTAATGAGAATTTTACCACCAGAATATGCCAATGGTTAGATTATAATTAATAATTAATATTGGTAATATAATTTTATACAATCTATTAAAATATTGATCAAAATATTTATTTTATATGTGATTTTATTTATAATGAAAGGCCTCTGGGAACCAAGAATGTCAACATTAAGCTTAAAAGAGCCCTTGCCCTCTGCCCGATTAGTAAGTTCATCTTTGGTCCACGATGTAGACGAACCAAGTGAAATTCATTCTCTTTATGTAATGCAATTTGGACAATTCATTGACCACGATTTGTCAAACGTTCCAATTTTTCGATTCGCGAATAAAACAGGAATCTCATGTTGCGATCCAAATGGAGATTTCCTTCCTCTCGAATTAACTCATCCTCATTGTATGCCAATTAATATTTCGACAAATGATCCGTTTTACCGTTCATTTCGTCAAAAATGTATGCATTTTGTGAGGTCAATGATCGGACCACGAATTGAGTGTGATGCTGGTTATGGAGATCAAATAAACCAAGTGACCCATTGGTTGGACTCTTCAAATGTTTACGGGTCAAATGAGGAAGAATCGAGAAGTTTGAGAGAAATGAAATTTGGATTTCTTAAAACTATCCCTTTGACTTCTTCATTAAAGACACCTTTACGCCAACGCCGGAATAAGAACTCAACAAAGGGAACTCTTCCTATTCAGATTGAAGAAGCTGAAGATGAATGCACAGATATTGTGAATGGAGTGAATTGCTTTAAAGCTGGAGATTCACGAGTTAATGAAATGATCGGCTTGACAGTTACACATCTTTTGTGGTTGAGGGAACACAATAGAATTGCAATGACGCTTGGGGATTTGAATCCGCAATGGAACGATGATCAGTTGTATCACGAAGCGCGGTAAGTTTCAAATTCAAATTTCAACTTTGAACTTTGTGAATAAACAATACACGTACTAAAATTGTAATTAATTCAACATTGTAGTTTGTTAATTCAAATTATAAATTTTTATAGGAAAATATTAAACGCAGAGTACAATTTTATCATTTATAACGAATGGCTGCCAATCATTATAGGTTTGTATGATAATTTAATTATTATAATAATTAATTATTTTAATCAATTATATTATAATTCTTAATTAATCAAAGAACTACTTATCATCCAAACAAAGGGTCAATTAGTAAATACCTGTAATAATTATTTTTTCAGGTAAAAGATTCATGGAAGCTTATGGGATTTTGCCTTTAACAACAGGCTACTCGAATGACTACACTGACACTGTGAATCCAAGTGTTTCAAATTCATTCACGTCTGCTGCGTTTCGTATGGGCCATTCATTAATTCAAGGATTACTCAAGTAAATGAATATTCGGATATCAATATTTTTTGATCAATCATATATCAAATATGTTATCTATAAATTAATTAAATTATTGTACTCTAGTACTCTACTATAAGAGCTTTATGGATTTCTTTAGATTACATAATGCAATAGAAAATGAACCTCCCGAAGAACTCGTTCTCCACGAGCATTTCAACAATCCTTTTAGAATCCGAGAATCAGGAATGGTGGACAGATTACTAAGATCTTTAACACGAGATCCTATACAGAAATTTGACCCTTTCATCACAACAGAGGTCAAATTTGAAGAAAATTAATTAAAATTTGTTAAATGTAATGGAATTAATATGACTGAAAATTGTAGGTAACAAATCGACTGTTTGAAAGAAGAAGCGGCTTCGGTCTCGATTTGATATCTTTGAACATTCAAAGAGCAAGAGATCATGGCGTGCCTGGATATAATAAATTCAGAGAGGTTTGCAAACTAGGACGTGTGTGGACCTTTGAAGGATTTGAAGATGTTATTCCGACACATGTGAGGAAGAAACCTTTATTACTCAAATAATGATTTAAAATCACTAACAAGAAATTGATAATTTAAATTAAATTATCTTAATTTGATTGACCTTATTGAATTTCTCAAATATTTCATTAAATAGATTGTGAACAAGTTGAAAAAGCTGTACAAACATGTTGATGACGTTGACTTGTTCATTGGAGGAATTTCAGAGAGACCACAACCTGGAAGTATTCTTGGCCCGACATTTGGGGTTATTATTATTATTACATAAGAGTTATAAATTACGGCCTAATGTTATGCAAATCTTAATCAACACTAAAAATTTTAGTGCATTATTGGAGATCAATTTGCTCGATCTAAAAAAGGTGATCGATTCGCATATGATTTGACTAATCAAGATTCATCATTCACTCCTGGTAATTGATTAAGCAAAGTTATAAGTTTACAGTTAGGGGAATTAGGGTGAAATAATTGAATGTTCTGAATGTTTAGCTCAACTTGCACAAATTCGGAGTGCTAGCTTTGCAAGAATTATGTGTGATAATGGAGACTCGATAAGAATAATGCAACCACTTGCTTTTCATCTTCCAAATGATAAATTGTAAGTTTAAATGAATGAGATTTCATATAAAATCTATTTAAAAAACACTTAATAAACTTATGAATCACTTTTCTTGCAAGACCTAATTTCAAGTTTTTTTCTAGCAACCCTTTACTTGATTGCGAGAGCAACTCTATACCAAGAATGAACCTGAGTTATTGGAAATTCTAATGTGTTATTGAATAAAATCAATTAAATTTTAACATAAACAAAGTGTCAAATAAAGTGAATTTTTAAACAATTAGCCCAAAATTTGAAAATGACCAATTGATTCCAAATAAATACTTTATTCTTAAAAATTATAGAATACAGTTCTGGATTCAAAATATTATAAACAATAAACAATCAATAACAATAAATTGAACCAATAGGTGTCGTGAAATAAGAATAATAATTCGTTTTGAATATTTGTGTAATGTATACAGATTCTCTTTAGGAATGAATTCATTTATACTGTACATGCAATAACTGCCTGATATTACTTTAATTATTTTGACCTCTTAAATACTGTAAATTCTGAATAAATCCTCATTGTTTCATATCATATAAAATCAAGTCAAATTCAAAAGGCAAAGGTATAAACTAGAAAGAATTAATAAGTTATAATTAACTACACATGCGATTACAAACAAAAGAAATTAACAATGTTATGTTCACTTGAAGGTAGTAAACTTCTTTGGCTAGTTCTGAATTGAATAATCATTTTTTCTTAGGGGATCGTTTGTCTCGTTTCGCCTTTTTTTCTTATTCTTCTTCCGAGATTGACCAGCTTGCTCGAAATTGGTCATATTGGCATTTGTGTCCTCTGCTCCTGGCTGATAGTCATAGTCGGCCAAGTCATGATAAAAGCCTTCCTTGTCCATGTCAACGTCCGATTCGGGTGGAGTGACGGGCTCTTCCTTGATCTTGATCCGCTTGAATCCTTGGAGTGGTTTGAGCCTTGGAACTGTTGGAAGTGTCTTTTTCCCCAATTGGATCAAAAGTGAAGATGCGGAAGTTGACGGGGTTGCTAAAGTCGAAGGAATTGCTAAAATTGAAGAAGTTGCAGAAGTTGAAGGACTTGCTAAAATTGAAGGAGTTGCTTGTCCATTTCCATTACTAAACGGAGAAGAACCTCCCGAACCGGCCCAGACGCTGCAAACTGCCGATGTGCTGCTGATCGACGAATTGCTAAATAGTCGATCCGTATCTCGAACTTTCTTCTTAGCCCTTGACTTTGTACTCATAAACTTTGGCCTGTCTTCTCTCGATGTCGAGGAAAATGTTGACAAAAATTTTTCCCAGCCTTGGACAATATTTCCTTGGACGGAGGTGTCTTCCAAATAAGATCCTTCGTAGGCGTAGATTTGTCTTTCAATCACAGCAAGATTTTCCTGTAGAATCATTAAAGTGGCCAATTATTACACTATTTATTATTCATTTCATTATAAGTATATTAGGATTATTGTACGGTACAAGATGTATTTTGTTAAATATAAAACAAAGAGCTAAATATCTAAGCCGTTAAATTTGGTAACTTACAGCAGCCTCATTTCTTCGCTTTACAATTTCTGCAAGTTCGGAACGAAGCCTTTCTTTGGCGTTTGCATTTGTTTCAAATAAAGTTATCTCCATTTTAAAATGTCCAAACTAACTTTTTAATTAAATTGATAATTTCATGCAATTACTTTTTTATCGAAATAAAAGGTGTGCGGTTTAACGATGACATGAGGGTGCGTGAATGAAAGAGAAAGGCAATTTGTGGTATGAGCTGTCATCTAGGTTCGAACCAAGTTAATTAACCAAAACGCAAGACCTTCGACCTTGGTTAACTCTGATATTACGAAAAAGCGAAGGCTAAACAGGCCCTAAGCGAAATCGAAAGCGAAACGATTTAAGCGAAGAACTGAAGCACCCGAGGTCGAGACCCGACACCCGACGAAGGAAGACCCAAAGTCCAAAGAACCCGAACCCGAAGAACGAAAATCGAAGACGGAACCTTGAATCTCCATTTCTCCATCCTAATCCTGTTTCTGATTAATTAATTAATTAATATGTACAAATCACAACCTTCAACTTCTTCAACTGATCAAATGGAGAAAGCGAGAGGAAACAAAATGAAATCTTATTGTCCCATGAATTATGAAAGAGAGATCCAGAAGGTTCAAGATTTCTTTAATCAGAAGCCAATAATCATTGTAAAGAAAAAGCTAACATGTAAATATTTCCGTATCTTAAAACTTTAAATATTTTTTATTCAATAATTAATAATTAGGTGCTATAACGGGGTTCGTTTCAAACATGTCCTAATGTTAACATTATTATATTACCCTTACCGAATTGGAATTTTTTTAATAAAAAAAACTTTTAATACAGAACGAATTCATACATAAGTCTTTTTTGTTTATTAGTTTAATGTCGATCGTGGTTGAGTTAAGTTTCAGTCCTAATTATTTTTATTTTGATACAGCTGGAATCGTCGCTTCATCGAAACACGAGGTCAAAGATTATGCCGCAATGAACAAAATCGTTGTATTTACTTCTCCACCTGAGCCAAAGTTGAAGCTTAAAGAAGATTTTGGATACTTCTAAATGTGACTGTTATCTGGCTAATACTTTGTAATGTTTCTTTTACACAATCATGTTGACTTAATTTAATCAATTAAATCATTAAATTAATAATATTAACCTTTAATTCCAATCATTCAAAACATTTAACCCAGAATAATGAATTTAGTAATTTAAACCGTCATTATTACATTTTTGCATTTTGATATGAAGTTAATTCGGTTAAATCTTAACACGAGTTCCACAATGAGTTCTCTATTGAGCCAATTAAACTCAATTAAAGCCTTATGGGATTTCCCATATTTCTTAAAGGTAAAGGCCATTTAACAAACAATTGTGAGAAGCGTGTGAGTTCCGAATGCTACAAAATGCATAAAAGATTTCGTCAATTTTTGCATGCATTTCCTGACTTCTGCAATTCATTTTTACAACCTTAACTGTAAGTGTTTATTTCAAAAATTGATCTATTAGATTATTAAAATTTTACTATCTGTACATGCAATAAATTCTTTCCGTTTAGATATTATATAAAAATTAGTAATGATTCACTCATGTTCATTTTTATTAGTGACTTGTTAAAGAATAAAAAAATGAATGAAAAACATTTCAATATCATGTTGGCAAATTCTTAAACAACTTATTTACTCAACAAATTACTTGTTTGCCAATCAAGGTCTTGTAACAAAGTCTTCTTTGGGGTCGATATTTGGGGTATGAAATTAAAAATCTAATATTTTTCAAGATGCGGCTCCAGTGATCCAAAGATCCAAAAAAAATTGATGTGTCCTTCTTGCACTTTCGCCTTGAATGAGTTTACTTAAATGAAATGAATCCTATCATGAATTGATGACCGCTTATAAGAAATTACCTTGAAGTCTTACTTATATTATAAAAATTCATAAATGATGCTAAACGTCCAGATTTATGAATTTTCTCCTTCAGGCATCGAGAACCAGTTTTCTGCATATATTTATTACAATGTATGACGTTCCAGCAGCACGCTATATGAATTAAAACTATGGACAAAAAAGTGGGAAATTTATGATTGTATGTATTAAATTTTCTCTAATATTTTATTCCTACGTTCAAGTCGAAATCTGTGAGGTAGGAAAATAGGGTAGGGAGAGTAATTAGAATGGATGAAAAACAAAGAAGTTGAACTTGAATTATTGTGCAAAAGTTCCGCCTCTCTTCAGATATTCTTTATCAAACCTTTTTGAACTTTCTCACACTAAATTCGCATTTTACACAAACGGAAACAACAAGGAACACATCAACACACCACATGTGCGTGGATGAGGATTAAATTTAATTCATGAATTCCATTTAGATCAATTTAACTCAAACATGCGATTACTTATAAACTCATAAGTCATAAATATAAAATCATTAAATTAAATTAAAATGAATGAGACTTAATAACGTCTAATTTATTAAATCCTCCCATTAAGGTATTACCAATGAATGGATTCTTCATGATCTCACATATTCATCAGAATTTTTTTTGCACATGAATAACGAAATTGAGGTAAAAAATGTAAAAGATATGGAACTGGTAACTGGAATGGATTAATTGTCCTTAATCCTTAATCACTAATTTGTTTTGTACTGACCAACCGACAACTTTGAAATGATTCGTCATACAATTTTCTAAGGACACCACGGTATATCCTTTTCCCTTTCCCTAAAAGTTCTACATTTAATGTGATTGTAGTCGCTAAAACAAAAAATATTTATTTTGCTATATATCACTTTACATGCCTTATATTGTTCCACTCTTACTGCAGGATATATCTGTACTAACTGAATGTAAGTTAACTGACTTATGTTAGTAGTGAGTTAGTTAGTAATATAATTAAGATTAGACCTATGTATGTGTAGCATGTTGGTTGTTGGTACATAATAATTTCTTGCAAGTCTTCCTCGTGATATTTTCTTCCATACCGGTTTTGCTTACGCAAAGTGTAGGGTTTTCTCATATACCTCATATACCTAGTACATCCCAAGTACCTCTTTTTTAGGAAGTTGTTGAGGGGGTTTGAACGTCACCCTGACCACTACCACCAGTCAATACTGGCACAAAGTGTTTACTCTTTAGTAGAACGCATCACAGGTCTTACAAGACCATTCTTAATAATCCAGTACGATCTTCCTCAAAGGATTTCTCACATTAAGAGAAGTCAGTTCCATTCAATCGATTTATATAAATTGCTTAAAATCAAATCTCATAAATATCTCTCATTTATTTAACTTTAAAATGTTAAATTATTTAATTCCTTGAGTATTCCAATTAAGTAAATTGTTCATCGAATACATTTTAACCTTAGGTTTTCCACTTTGTGATAAAAATGCAATTTATTATTTTATTCCTTTGCTGCTCTTCGGTACTTATTGTCTTTGCAGAAAAGGTAAAAAAATAAAATAGCGCTAATCAAGATAATATTATCTTAATTATCCAATCACTATTCTTGTCTACAGACTTGATCAGGTTCTTGATATTCTTGATCAGGTTCTTTTAATTAATTTTATTAATTAACTTTAGACATACTTTAACCAAGACCGTTCACCCGAACATGAAGATCTCTCAAGTGGCCAATGTACATGGTTCGGTAAATGCAGCAATGATCTCGCGTGCCAAGTTTCTCATCCTCCTAAAAAGCTCTCACCCGAAGGGATCGTTTCCCTAAGCAAATATTGTCCAACATTCATTGAACAATATGGGGATCGTCTTTGTTGCAACGAGGACAATATTGCAGATTTGAATAGGAATTTGGAATCTGTTGAAGGGCTTGTTTCCCGTTGTCCAGCATGTCTTCATAATTTCTTCGTTCTTTGGTGCCATACAACATGTTCTCCTTATCAATATCGGTTCATTAATGTGACCGAAGCTCTTATTAATGAAGAAGGAGCCAAAATGGTCCGGAAAATGGATGTGGTGATCAATCGAAGATTTATTCATGACGCGTTTAAAAGTTGCAAATCGGTGAATATGCCGTCACTCAACAGCCCAGTCATGTCGTTTTTGTGTGGTCCATGGGGAGCTTACAGATGTACACCTGAAAGAATGTATGACTACTTTGGATCTTCCACAAATGGATATTCGCCAATTGACATGAAGTTCCATTACATTGATGACATTAATGAGGTGAAAGAGTGGAAATATAATGTTAAACTTAATTCTACTGATAAGGAATTCCCAGTTCAAGTCATTCCATTTGATGTGCCAACTTACGAATGTCATCAAACTCTTCCTGTAAGCACTTATTCTTGTTATATCACTCTTCCGACTTTAAATAGTGCTTGTAAAACAGGTTTTTTCCTAAAGTTAATTACCAAACGTCGATATATAGAGATTAAAGTACTACTATAACGATACTATTTATTGGTAATGGTGGCTATTTATTGGTAATGGGACTCAAAACCTGGCTTCACACAGGCTTTGAGTCTAATCAAAAGTTGACCATTTTTCAAAACTTTCATTTATTAGTTATAATTTATTATTTATAATTTATAATATTGGGTAATTTTAGCTAAAATAGTTTGTAGGTTATAGTAAGACATGAACCAAACTACCGGGTATCAATTTGGGTGAAAATAAAATTAAAAACGGGAGCGCGTAGAGTAAGTCGGAAAAGTGGTAGGACAGGGGTTTGAAATTTTTAAAATAATTGTAACTGCATAAAAATAATACTATTTGATATTGTGCTAAAATAAATATAAAATAACCATACATGATTTGAAATAATGTTTTAAATATAATGTTAAATGGTTTTAAATTGGCTTTGAAATAATTTAAGAATTATTATAGTTATATTTCATTTTTTAGAATAAAACAAAAAGATGTTCCTGTATCGATTGCCTTGAATCTTGTCCAGCAGCTCCAACATTTGAATTAGTAGAAAAGAATGAAAGCGAATTAAGAACTTTTATAATTTCTATTGGCCTCGTGATCGGGACGCTAGTCATTACAATCATCGCTATTATGCGCCACAGAGCCGAAAAAAAGTTTACAGTCAATAAAAATGGTAAAGAATTTTTCCCTTAATTTTTAAGGTGTTAACCTATAATATACTCTATTCGGAAAAATATGATAATTACCTTGGGAACTGCAACTGCATTATTAAAAATTCCCAAATAAAAATTGAAAATTTTTAATAATGCAGTTGACAGGGCTCCTCAAGGTCATTATCATATTTTTTCCGAATCGATTATAATAGTTACCTATTGATTGACGAGGAAATAACATGATACATTCTTTGTAAAACAATAAAACTACCCATTTAGGAAAGGAATACTTGTAAATGTTAGTTTTTCATCTTGTGAAACAAGATCAGTACATTGGATTATCTCTTATTCCCTAAAGTCTAAAAACTAATCCACATGCAATTAATTGTAAGTATCCAATTCTATTCCATTGAAAAATTCTTAAAAAACTTGTCTCTTAAAATGGTTAGAATAGTAAATAGAATAAAACTAGTTTCGCTCTTAAAGCTTACATAAAAATCAATGAGAATGTTAATATGATTAATATACCTATATGATTTACACCTATATGATTAATATACACATACCTATTATGCACATTAAGATTTAGATAAAAAAAACTCATTGTCAGTAATTATTTGTTGTAAAAAGAATTTGATTGTTATAATATTTTAAAATGTTTAGACAAACCTAAAATGTATCACATTTAAATATATCATTATGGTATTATATATAAAATTAAATTATTTTTAATTAAACATATTACCTAAGTCCATATTAGTTATTAATTTATTGATTATTCTTTTTAGATTCCTTCCTCTCTCCTATCATCAGATTGGCAATTTACGGATCCGCTGTCGATGGAACAATCAGTAAATTTTTCGCTAGTCTTGGCAAATGTAAGTACCATATCTCCACATTCTCATCTTATAGTAGTATTTATTTTTCAATTAACATACGTTTATATTATGCACAATGAATTATTCATCTTTAATCGAAAATCAAATCTAAAAAAATATGGGGCAATAAAGAATGTTTTACGAACCTCATCTATGAACAACAATAGGAATTAAGTAATATATTTGAAAGTTCATAGATGGAGGTGAAGATTGTTCATCAATGCCCCAATTTTTATATTTTATTCAATATTTTACCTTTTTATTATAAAATTAATTAATTAGTTAATTAATTAGATTAGATCTAATTAGCTTTTTTCTTTAGTCTGTTCAAAATTTCCTTGGTGGGTGTTTGCAATCACAGCCATCATCACTGTTGGCTCCTCTGCTGGAATTCTCTTTATCCGGATTACAACAGATCCTGTTGAACTCTGGGCAGATCCAACGTCCCAAGCCCGAATTGAAAAAGAATACTTTGACTCTCACTTCGAGCCATTTTACAGAATCGAACACATCATAATCTCAGCAAAAGATCTTCCTCATATTAAATACAACACGACAGAAGGAGAAGAAACATTTGGGCCAATTTTCAACAAAGAATTTATGTACGCCGTTTTAGACCTACAAGAAAGAATTTCCAATTTGGTCGGAGACGGGAACGTGACTTTGTCAGACATTTGTTTCAAGCCGCTATATCCTGCGAACAAGCACTGCACAGTTTTCTCATATTTGTCTTATTGGCAAAACGACAGGAAGGAAATCGAGTTAACTGCAGAGACAGAAGACGGACAGAATGACACTTACTTGGACCATTTTAATTTCTGTAGTCGAAATCCCGTGGCTCCGATTGACTCAACAGCGTTGGCACAAAGTTGTTTGGGACAATACGGCGGCCCGATTTTCCCACCTGTTGTATTAGGAGGATTTTTACAAGAAGGACAAACACTGTTTGGTGACCCGCCATACAAAAATTCGACAGCAGCCATTTTAACATTTATTGTGAACAATTATTACGAAAAGGCCAAGTTAAAACCTGCGCTTTCTTGGGAATTGAAATTCATTGAATTTATGAATAATTACACAACGAATGGAAGCATGCCAGAATTTATGGATATTGCATTCAACGGTGAACGAAGTATTGAAGATGAATTGGATAAAGAAAGTAAAGGAGAATTCAAAACTGTCGTTATTTCCTATCTAGTCATGTTCGGATATATTGCCATTGCTCTTGGGGATTTTAATCTTCTTGATAGTTTTTCACAAATTTTTGTAAGTTGATTTAAATATTTAACATACATGACATACAAATAATTAGTTATTAAATAAGAATTTTAATTAATTATTATTTTAATTAATTACGGTTATTTTAAATGAATTGTTTTAAAATGAAGTTTTTGGTTATTTTAGGTTCGAAGTAAAGTGACTGTTGGGCTTGGTGGAGTTTTGATTGTTTTATTTTCAGTTTTTTCATCGATTGGATTTTTCTGTTATATGGGTTTTCCGGCAACTTTAATTGTGCTAGAAGTTATTCCGTTTTTAGTTCTAGCTGTTGGAGTTGACAATATTTTTATTCTTGTTCAACATTATGAAAGATCTGAAAGAAGATCGGAGGAAACGATTCATGATCATTTGGGGAGAGTCGTTGGAGAAGTTGCGCCTTCAATGCTTCTGAATTCATTTACTGACTCTGTTAGTTTCTTTTTGGGTGAGACAAATATTCAAGCTATTTAATAATATTTTAAAATCGAATAATTTAAAATTAACATAACATATCGTTTGGAATTAACTTTTTTTTAATTTTAAGGTGCGCTTTCTGGAATGCCAGCAGTGAGAGCATTCGCACTTTATGCGGGAGTTGCAGTTATTTTCAACTTTGTTTTCCAATTCACTGCTTTTATTTCACTTCTTTCGTTGGATATTCAAAGACAAGAGAATAATCGACCGGATATTTTATGCTGGTAATTAATATGTTAATAATATTATATGTAATATTGTATCGGATAACTGATAATATTAAATTAATAATATTTGTTAATACTTCAGAATACTCTTACTATAATTATTTTAGTTTTATTCTTTAAATAACTAATTTATTATTTATTTTGATTAGCATTAAAATGAAAAAGAAATCTTCATCAAATTCAAGACAAAGAACAGGAGTTTTATACAATTTGTTTAAAAATGTTTACGCTCCAATACTTTTCAAATTCCCTTCACGTCTCTTTGTTCTTATTGTATTTTTCCTTTGGTTTTGTTCTTCAGTTATTGTAATTCCAAGTATTGATGTTGGACTTGAACAAGAATTGTCAATGGCTGAAGATTCATACGTGTTAAAATATTTCCAATATATTAAGAAATATTTAAGTGTTGGCCCACCTGTGTACTTTGTTATGAAAGAATCAAACTTTTCTTATAACGATCCTAAAAATCAAAAGCTGCTTACTGGTGGTGAATTTCCATCGAGTCTCGTTTCTCAGATTTTCTCAGCTAGCAGAATTTCAAATAAAACATTCATAGCAAAACCGCCGAGTTCTTGGATTGACGATTACTTGGATTGGGCCGCGAATGAAAATTGTTGTAAAATCAATTTAGCATCGAATGGTTTTTGTCCAAGCAGTGAACAAAATGCGACGTAATTGAATTATAAATCATACTATTTTTATTACAACCAACCAACTTTTAAATTTAATTAATTGTAATATTATTCTGGTCATATTGGATTTTCTTAATTTATTTTCCTTTTAATCTTAATCTTAGATTATGCGATCAATGTTCTGACTTATTCGATTACATCAGTCGTCCAGAAGGAGGAGAATACGATCCAGTTCTATTCAATCAGTATTTACCGTGGTTCCTCCAAGACAATCCCCACGAGATGTGCCCCAAAGCTGGACATGCTTCTTACAGCAGTGCTGTGAGTTTTGTTGATAGAAATGGAGAAAAAGAAGCCGGGGCTTCTTATTTTATGACTTATCACACAATTCTCAAAACTTCACAAGATTATACAAATGCAATGAAAGAAGCTCGAGTCATAGCAAAAAATATTACCAAAGTATTAAATGAAGGTATTTGCCGAAGACATTAAAAATTATTCTACAAATTAAATATATTTAAATTAATCATTTCATAGTTCTAATTCAAAAAATCTGTTGTTAATTTTGTTTAGAAACAAATTCAACGCATCATGAAGTGTTTCCTTATTCCATTTTCTACGTGTTCTACGAACAGTATTTAACATCATGGCCAGATACACTAACGTCACTTGGATTCAGTTTTGCCGCCATTTTTACAGTGACGTTTTTGCTTACTGGATTGGATTTGTTATCTGCCTTTGTCATTTTAATTCCTATTGTCATGATTGTTGTGGATCTCGGAGGTCTCATGTTTTGGTGGAATATTTCACTTAATGCAGTTTCACTTGTTAATCTTGTTCTGGTAAGAAATTATAAATTACACTTTTATTACGAATAAAATAAAAAATTATTATTATTAATTTGATTATTAGTATACTTAATAATATTAAAATATACAAGGTATTTTTAAAGGTTTTTTAACAGTTCAATATTTTATTTTCAGGCTGTTGGAATTTCTGTTGAATTTTGTACACATATTGTTCATGCATACAGTGTGTCTAAAGAAGATGGGCATTTGGACCGAGCAAAAGATTCATTGGTTGATATGGGTTCTTCTGTGTTGTCTGGAATTACGTTGACGAAGCTCGGTGGAATCTTCGTTTTGGGGTTTGCCCATTCACAAATTTTCAGGGTGTTTTATTTTAGAATGTATCTTGGGATTGTGGTGTTTGGAGCAGCCCATGGACTTATCTTTTTGCCAGTACTACTTTCCTTCATTGGACCCCCGAAAAAACACTCGAATAATAATGAAAAGTAAACTAATAATGCAATTGTTTTTATAATTATTAAATATTTTATTTACACTCTTAAAATTTACTTTATTACTATTATTATAATGTATTATTAGTAAAATAATTTAATTGATATATTGTAGTATGTATAGTACATAATATTTCAAGGTTTATTTTGAAAATAATGTTAATGTTAAATTGAAAACAATATTGAAACTAAATAAAATGATCTTGTTGCATTTATAATAACTTTGTTTTATTATTCTCAACGGTTCTAAAATCTAAGTAATATTATGGAATGAAATGGAGCTTCACCACACTCATGCACTTTTCTACCCATGTATTCTAGACATGATAATGACAGCAATGGGAAGTATAATCACAATTATTTAAGAATGCATGATATTTATTGATTTTTTAAGATTAAACTGACCCCATTTAATTAATGTGATAAATCGTAATTATTAAATGAATAAATCCTTTAACAAAGGTTGTTTTTTATAATTAATAAAATCAACAATTAACACCTATTACCTATTATTATGTATAATGATATAATGTATTTAATGTAAATTATTCTCATCACACTCATCAATACTTATGTTATACAATAAGTAATTGAATGGAAAATCAATATTAATTAGCATACAAAATATTTATAATGCTTCCGTCGCGTCAAAATGTTTATCATGTCCATTATTATTTCTAAAATCAAGATTAATTTTACGATTAATTTTATATTAACAAAATTAAAAAGTCAGCAAAATTTTAATGTAGTGAGTATTAATAAAATGGTAAAAAAATGTTGCAAGTGTCCAGAAATCGAGTAAAATTGCCAATTTTTTAAAAGAGAGAAGATCCAGGTCTGTTGAGAACAAATGATCGATCGTATGATGAAGATCTCCATGATTGCGATGACAAAGGCCGTTTTTCTTCATCGTGTTTATGTGCAAAAGCCAAAGTTCTTGATCTTCCCCAGTAACCGTCTTGGGCCCGTCGAATTTTGATGCAATCGGGGCAGATCCGAGCATGGAAATGTTGTCGACAGTATGGCTCCCGATCATATTCATGAAAACTCTTTTCATCCAATACTGTTTTGCAGTCCTAAATAATGTACAAATTAAAAATGTTTTAAAATTCATTGAATATTTAATTTAAATATAATCATTCCTTTTTAGCATTTGTTATAACTTATAACATAATCATAAATTATTATTAATTAATTATTTTAATTATATTCGCACCTTGCAAGTGAAGCAATGTGGATGCCAATGCTTTCTCAAAGCAAATATCGCCTCGTTTTCAATTGGGTCCTTGCAGACGTTGCATTTTGTTCCAAAAAGATTCAGCCAGTCAAGCTTGCAGTATGGTTTACCATATTTTTCGAAAAAGTTATTTGGATTCAACTTTCGGCTGCAATGCGTGCAACAGAAATGTTCAACGTGCCATTTCTTGTGTAATGCAAGCAATGGACTCTGAAATAATTTTCAACGTTAATAATTAATATTGTGCATCTTTATCGCATATCTTTGAATGTAAAAATATTGTAATCATTCTAATCATCATGCATCATTTGAAAAAAATAATTTGGGGTAATATAGAACAATCTACCATACAAATTAACATACTTTGTATTTTTGTTTATCTCAATTAACCGAACATAGAGGGCTAAAATTCTTGACCGCATAACCCCAAATTAACGTTTGACTTTAGATTTGGGATTTTATTGTATTAGAATACGAAACTAATTAAATTAAATTACCTCTTTGATTGGATCCTTGCAGGATGCACATCGTGGAGAAAAGAATTTGTGATAATCATCATCACAATATGCTTTTCCGTTCACTTCACGAAATGTGGAGGAGAAAAGCTGCTTTTTGCACACAGTGCAACTGAAATGCTCCGGGTGGTACAAATGCCCTAGGGCTTTTGTAACTTTCTAAAACAATTAATTAAGTTAAAAATCTTATCATAAAGTTATAATGAAGTTAACTATAAAATGAATAAAACTTTTATTAGTGTTTATATACCCCGTATTTGATCGGCTCAGAGCAAGCGAAACATTTTGGAGAAAAGAGTTTATGGTAGTCATCTTCGCAATATGGTTTTCCTCTGTTTTCAAAGAACCGGTTTGGGTTCAATTGCTTGTCACACTCCGTGCAAGTGAAACAAAGCAGATGCCAAATATTGGCCAATGCAATAACCGGCGTCTATAAAATGTAAATTAATTATGCATTTGAGCTGCAAGGAAAGAAGTCCAATTAAATTAATATTAAACCTCAATGACGGGCTTGTAGCATGAAATGCATTTTGGACGAAAGAGGAAATTGTAATCTTTCTCACAGTACGGTTGTCCATTTTTGTCACAGAATTTTGCTGGACTCAATTGGCATTTGCAGTAGTTGCAAACAAAATGTTCCTTGTGCCAACGGCGTCCCAATGCAACAATCTCCAAGCTCTAATTTGTCGTTAATTAATTTTTAACTAAAATATAAATATGCAAAAAATATATATAATTTTACGTCACTGATCGTTCCTTTGCAAGCAGAGCAATGAGAATTCAATTTGGAGACTTGATAATAGCCGATTCCTCTAATAGGGGAAATTGCTCGCCCTGGTGAAATTGATCGAGATCGAGTGTCTCTGTCGGAGAATCGAACCGACTTATTCCGCCCATTCAGAATTGACCCATCTACAAATATTACAGGTATTATCATATTTGGTTTAATTAAAAAATTCAGCCCAATCCAATTGATTCAATGTCCTTATCAGTTAATTATATAATTCTTAATGGCATATCTCTCTAAATCAAACATGTCCTTGTAAGTGTCACTCACAGTTGAAACAAACGTTTCACTACAAGTAAATATTAAGATTAACGATAGACATTTTTAATACCAATATTCCATACACAGAATGTGTTATTTTATTGTATTGGTCTAGTAAGAATCTTCCGGGCCAGGGACAAGTTTTTCTATGATTTGCAAGAGTATTAAATTAAATTCAACTCAATGTTGATAAAATGTAAATAAGAAATAAATCAAATATGGATTCAAGGAATGTGTAGACGAAAATGTATATTAGTTATAAAAAATTGTTTTCTCAATGCCCTAAGTAGATTTTAACAACTGATCTCTTACTCTCGTGATCATTCTCTAACAATCAATGTTTTCTTTAATATTTGCTTTAAAAATATTTAATGTATAATTTAATAATAATAATATATCCGAATTAATGAGTTGCCTAATTGAGAGAAAGATACAATGCTTAATTTGTAATTTAATTTGTACAATATATTGCTACACACATATTATATTTTGATCCTTTTTGATAAAAACATGGTTTGAGGGGATAATTTCATTCTAAATTATTTAATAAAAAATGTCAAAAATTGAAATTTATAAAACGACAATATGTTTGTAAATTAATAAATTGTTAAGTTGTATTAAATGTCTTACCTCGGTAGTCGGAAATGATGACCATTTCCAAGCTGTTCTACTAAAGTCGTAAGACACTCAAATCCCAGTTGTTGTTCCAGAGGCCAAGCGAAGATTGAAACTTTTCAAACGTCAACCGCGAACAAAAGTCCCAATGGACACCAAATGGATAAAAATGTATTTAAAAAATGTACCTGTGTGATGAAGATACTGAGAGTCAATTGAGTTTGTACTCAATTAAAAAAACGCATATAATTCATATAAAACATCCATCCCCTGAACTTGACCTTCGTCATTGTCAGAACAAAAAATTGATCCTTTCCAAAATTTTTGATACAAATAGAGTATATGTAAACTACGATATAACTACATATATAAGTATATGTAAACATCACATGTATAAACATGTATAAACATCACGCATCTTCAAACATTAAAAATCCTTAAATTCTTCCACATCGTGTATTTTGCAAAGTGCTCATTTGCATATCCAAAATCAGCATAAGTAGACAAGTTCATCTATATGTAAGTATGTGCAAAATCTGTATAATATGTATGGTAAGTACACTATTTGCAAGTATATTATTTGTAATTTTGCATATTATGTATGTGCATAAACCAAGTAGTAAAATTGTGTAAAATATACAAAGGTATTAAAAGTAAAAGCATAGTTGTGTATTAAAGGTTGATAATTAGCATAGCGTAATACCTCAATATCCTCCTTTAATGATTGGGTTTATAAAATTTGGTCTCAATGGTTTGGTCGTTGAGGTTTTCATTCCGCCCTGTCCCTTATTTGTTCCAAAGCGTTTGAGTTATGTTCTTTCCATCCCGCCCTCCGCCTCCACGAAGAATCTCCCTTTCTTGCATAATGATGATTATACAATTTGGACGCTGCTGAACCCCGCCCTTGTTTTTTCCCCGAATCTGCTGGACCTCCAGTTGGAGAAATTGGAGTAAATTATTTATTCTCATAATAATTGCCCGACTTCCCACATCACCACGTTCAGCCCCATAGACCGACATTCTCCGCCCTTTGCCCTTAAAAGAACAATGGAAGAGATTTAATGATTCCCAATTCTCCTTATATCCGTTTCCACACACATAGTAAATTACCTTTTTTAAATTTCCCTCACCACACACAGAGGTTTACTTATTTTTGTACGACTTGGGTTTTGCAATTCTGCAGGTGTGGGAATTAAAATTCGGTCGTGTTGGGACTCAATAAGTACTTGTACGGTAGGATCGTAAAAAATGAATATTCTTAAAAATCTGCAAAGTATTTATTAGGAAGGAAAATAAAGAACTCATCATCTGAGACCTCTGAGATGAGTATCAGCATAATTAATTGCAAAAGAAGATGTGTAGGTTATAATTAATGTTCCAACATTTTTCCTCCATTCCTATTGTTGTTTATTGTCGTTTCCTTCAAAGGAGCTGGGGAATGCAAATTTAAACGTGCCAGTAGGAGAAGTCTCATTTGCAATTGCCAAAAATTTTGACTTTGACTTTGATCTTCAAAATTGAATGTGAAGGAACGAGGGAAGTTGAAACGACGCATTTCCCATTCAAAATCTCATTTATTTTCTCCATTAACTTTTTACCTTTTCCTCCCCCATTATTCCTCTCTTGTTGAATGAGGATGATTATTATTCATACATTAACCAGACATTATGCGGCTGGGTAATTACTTTAATTCTAATTTCAACCACATGGAAAAATTGAATTCACTTCAAAATCTCATCACTTCCTAATTATACTCCTTTTCAATGACCATAAAAATTTGTCGTTACTTAAAATCTTTAATGAACAACAAATTAAAAAATATTGTAATTTGCATTCCACCAATATGAAAATTTTTGCAAGCATGTTTTTAATATTTTAAACTAGTTTTGGAATTTTTCAATTTTGGTTCAATTACATCCAGAGGTTCAACTACATAATGTATTAAAAAATACATAAAATGTCATTACACATAAATATATACTTAAGTAATGTAGTATTTGTACTCGTATGGTATTTATATGTATATGTTGATATCTTTACAGTTTTATCTCTTCGATTGATGATCAAAATATACGACGTAATAAAACTAGAAGGTTAGGGGTGTGAAAATTCATTTGCAACCAACAGCTATTGTTCTAAAATGAAGAGCAAATTGAATGGATGAAAAAGGAAAGTGTCGGAAATGAGTAATGCGTTTCGAATTGATTGATATTGAAATGAGAGATTTTTCATCTTCACTTCCAAGTGATCTATCGTTTTTTATTCTCTTCCCCGTCCTCATTGAAAACCAAAGCTCGAAATCAAAGGTTTATAAAAGTCCTTTAATTTACTCGTCTCTATTATAATATGCAAAAATGTATGTAGGATTAATTGGAAATCCGAATAAGGTCAGCCGTTCTTCCATTCAATTCATGCTAATGAATAAGCGTAATTAAAAACGTTAAATATAGTCAACAACCCAGATAACCGGAATTCACTTAAAAACTAATACAAAAAATTGAAAATAGTTTTTTAAACGTCACTTTGAGTTAACTAAAACAATTAACTCACTCTTATTCAATTGCATATAAGAAATTACTAAGGATTTAAATGCCTTTCTTTTAATTCTTAAAAAATGACCAAAATTAAAGAAAAAACATAATTTTCGTCAATTCGCCAATTTACATATTTTCAACATGACAGTGATAGAAATTGGAGTAATTTCAATTGCATTTTTGTCATTTGGATCTTATAATTCATGTGAAGCGGTTTATCCAGGAGCTCAAAATCTTGCAGCCTTCACAGAATTGTCCTACAGAACTTTCAATCCAGGCCAAAAGGAATTCCAATTCCTGGAGGAATTGGAATGTTCAAAGGATTCTTTCTTGTGGCATTTTACATCTTATTAATCAAAGGAAGCTGTGAAATTTATCATCTCTACTTCAATGTTAACTTCAAGAAAAAAGAATCTGAACTGGATTATTCGGACTTTTTGCAATTGGGATCATGTACTCAGCTTTGGAAAATTCTAGAGAAGGCATCAACTATCGTTTCCGAGTAGGAGGTGTCAATATTAACATCAATAATTGAAAATGGATCAAAATATATTCTTATATATAACAAATTGACCAATATAAATATAAGATTCAAATACAGTACTTGTACTTGTATGTACTTATTTTAAATGTACAAATTTTAAATGTATATATTAATCGAGGCATAATAATCAAATTCTTAAATTATCTCAAAAATATCTCAAAAAATTATGTAACAATTATAACAAGACAAAATTCTTTAATTCGCACTTTCGCAACTCACAATAGGTAAGTATATACAGATATACTGTATGTAAATATTGCAATTTGCACTTCATCCTGATCATAGTCGCAGCCGCTATTGGTATTTTAGAATGAGTACAGGAAATTATTTTTATACATTTCACAGATTTCTAAGGAATTTAGCGATATTTTAAAACAAATTCAATTGTTTTACAAAGTTAATTTTATACTTTTTGCACTTTTGTATTTTTTCTTGATCTTATATTTTTTCCATATAAAATATTATATCAATATGTTTTTTACAATCTCAATCTGTCCATTGATCCTCCTTGCCTTTGGAGGATATTTTGCCAGTGAGTCATATTGCCCAGCATCTCCAAATCTCGCCAAGTTGTTCATCATCACCGGAGCAATTGGACTTCTTGAAGCATTGGCTCAAGCCATTTTCAAAAGCTTTCACCCTACAGCTTGCTACCCAAATTGGCTTCTTTTCTTCAGAGGAATTTACGGAATTGTGGCCTTCCTTTTCATCATCGTTGCAGCCGTGGAAGTGTACAGCATTTACCCAAGAGTCAATTTCGAGGACCCTGGAGACTCGCGAAATCATTGCAATAAATACTTTTATCTCCCAACGCTTGTCCTTGTTACTGCAACACTTGGACTCTTCGCTTTGGGAATTTTATGGGCCGCTTTGGAAGATGTTACAGACTTTCAACATCTCAGCTTAGATTAAACAACAACTAAACAAGGAACAACCATTAAATCCCATTGGACAAATTAATTATCATGAATAAACATTCTATAAATCTGTAAATTGTAATTAAAATTTTGAATCAAATAAAGTAAAATTTATATTGTTGTTGACCCGATCTTTTGTCCAATAAAGCCCATTTCAATTCGCATTTACAAAACTAATAAAATTACCTATGATATGAGAGATGAAAATTAAATAAGATAAAAGACACAATAAGAAACAAATAAAAAAATTTCATTTTGGGAATTATCTTAATTGTCATTATTATCGTAATTATAATAAAGTGTTATTAAAACTACAATGTCTATTTCTTGTTATTGCTATTACGTGCCAACTTGTCCAATTCTTCTTATCATTCTGGGAGGAATTTACATTAGAGAAAGTGATTGTCCAGCATCTCCAAATCTTGGGAAAATGTTCTTCATCGGAGGATGGATTTTAGCAATTGAAGGCGTCGCCCATTGTCTGTTCAGACTACGCAATCCACATGACTCTTGTCCACGTTGGATAATTTCCCTTCGATTGATCAGATGCATTTTAATCCTCTACATTTTTATCTTCGCTGCAATTGAAGTTTACAATTTGTACCCGCATGTGAATTATCAATATCAAGACGACTATGAGGACTATGAGGACAATGACAATTACTGCAACAAAACCTTCTTCATTTCCTCTCTGGTCATCCTGAGCTTCTTTTTTGGCTTCACTTTATTTGTCATCTCAATGCTACTGTTATTTGTAATAATTCCATGCGTTATCACAACCCTCTGTGCAACATGTTGTACTTTATGTTGCGTCCCGTGTTCAATACCTTTATTTTTAACTGGAATTCCCAATTTGGATGAATTAAATTATTTTCAAATCAATACCAAAACAAGCCCATACACCTATCAAGATGGGAAGTATAATCGCCGTCGTCGGAGTGCTAATTAGTTAATTACAATTACAGAAACATAGATTTATTACATAATTCATTCAATGTGAAAAAAGTTATCTATTACTTTATTGTTAGACAAATTAAACTATCTTTAATTAATACATAAATGCCATTTTTGCACAACATATTTTCATGCAATCATGATGTTACAATTTGGTATGAAATAAAACCAAGATTCAAAACAGCAATATTTAATCGTTTAAAAATTGATTTTTACATTTTCATCTTTTGTTCAATCCATTGAGCGTAATATTCAACTCTTGTGTATACACCCGGATATCTATAAATTGAGACATTTTTACGAATTAGTAACATTACATTACTAATATTTAAAAATGAAATCATTTTTGCAAATAATTATAGTATAGAGTAATTAACTTACTGTCCGCAGCCAATCCCGAATGAAACGATTCCAATTTGGGTAAACTTGTTCGTTGAGCAATCTCGGTGCATCAAGGGGCTAAGAAAATATTTAATAAAACATTAAGTTTTACTTACATTTAGTTATAAATAATGCATAAATGGGTTTTAAAATAAAATGTCTTTTATACCCGCCAGAATCTCCCTGCAAAAACAAAATAAAATGTTAATAAAATATTTTAAAAAATTTGTTGTATAATAATGACAAAATAAATTTAAAACTTATAATTATTCTATTTAAATTATAATTAATAAACTTATGTAAAAATTAATTACTTGGCATGAATCCTTTCCATCACTTCCAGCACAAATCATAGAACTTTGAATTGCCGGAGCTTGTGGATGTTTTCTATACACTTTGCTACAATCCTCGTTTTTCCAAACTTTAATTTGAGCGAAACGAAGTTTTCTGGATGGAGGACCTTCGTGATAAATTTTTCCCCATCCAGCAACAATACTTTGCATTGGATTGATGCTTGTCGTAGCTTTACAGATTGGCTAATAGAAAATAAAATGAACAATTAGAATATTTTATAACATCTAACTCTAATTTACTAGAATTGAATAGATATAAAATTAATTGTAATTATTGATCTTACTCACTTTAGCGAAATCGCCATTAAATGGGATTTTCTCATTTGTTTTAATAATTGCAATATCGTTCACCTGCGAAAAAGATTAATTTGAAATTTGAAACTTTGTTTTTAATAATTTTGTAAAATTATAATCTAATAAATAATTTACCAATGATTTGCTGCTATATCCTTCATGCATGAAAGTTTTGGCAATTGTTAAATGAATCTCATGTTGTTCTTTCAAATAAATATCGTTATCCCCAGCAATGATTTTAACTGATTGAATTTTGTTTCTAATCGGTTCAATACAATGAGCCTGTAAATAAAAAAAAATTTAAAACCAAATGATATATATTCATATAAAATTAAAGTCAATAAGAGTTTTATAAAAATTCTTTTCATTTATTAAACGTTAAAAATTATTTTGAATCTTACCGCGGTAAGAATATGCCGATCACTGATTATAGACCCACCGCAAAATTGTTGAGATCCAACCATAAGAGCGACCTTTATTTATTATTATTTCATTAATATAAGTATAAAAATGATATTTTAAAAAGTTATAAAATAATCACTTAATGTTTAAAAAAGTAAAGTCTATTTACTGCGAAAGGGAACTGTCCATGTTCAGAAACCATTCCACCGGGAACTTTTGGATCCAAATTCAACTTTGTGCAATGTCCCCTGTCCGATTGGATATTTTTTCTTGTACCACAATCAGTTGATTCTCTAATTCCTGTATTGTTTGGTGCTTGAACGGGGGCCATTGTTGGTGGCTTCTCAGTTGGACAACAAATCAAACTCGCAAGTAAATCAACGTATAACTCTGCATATAAAAATTCATTTTTATATATTTTAATATATAAAACAAATATATCAAATATCTGTATTTGTATGTTAATTTGAATTAAAAAATTGATTATTCACCAGCTTTGAATAATTGATGATTGAATCCAATGAAATGCTTTGGACTACAAAATCCAATATTTTGAGTGTAAATTTTAACCAATTCATTTGACTCGGCCTTGTCGTCATTAGCGGAATAAATGAATGGATAGCATTCCTGTGCAACAGTGCAAGTTCCTTAATAAATTAAGCAAATTATTCAAGTTTTTATACTCGATCAATATTTTAACTTCTATTCTGTATGTATGCTACAAATATACTATAGACACTATAGAGTATATTTATGTACTAGGTAGTATCAGTAATTATTTATTTAAATATTTAATTATTTTACCTGCTTGCTTTGATGATGTTATACACCTTGAACCTTTTGATGGTGGAAGTGACGGGACTGGTGGTCGAACGCCTGAAATCCCCGGGTGAATTGGAAATCCGGGATATAATTGACGACTAATCCCTTGATCCGCTTGGACATCAAACGATGGATTTTCAAAATCTGCTAATTAAAATAAACTGGTATAAATATGATAAAATATTACACTTTATTATTTTCAGATATTGATTTAGTTATTTTACTAAATTGGCCGGTATTAAATTCCTCAAAGTGGAAATCATCAGCTCTGACGGCCGCAAGAGCCAAGGCTACTACAAATATCCAGTTCATGTTACAAATACAACGTTGAGAACTGAACTAAATGAGAAATGGAGAAAGATCGAAGTTTCAACTAAACAGAGATTCAAATAAATGAAAATCATCCAAGGTGATCCAGTGAAGGAGAATGACCCGATGCGGGCGTTAGTGTCATTCATTAAAAAAGTTCAAGACATCATGACATGAGTAATGAGAACATCCAGTAGCTTGAACTCATTGAAAGCTCCATGTAGACTATTTTTTACCTTTGATATTGATTATAGATTATCGAAGGTGGAATCAGGTGCTCAACCCTGCTCGTTTCAGCTTTAATTTATTCCTTAAACGAGTTTCATCTCTTGCTGGAATTTAAATGAACAAATGAACTGGACCAAATAAAGAACACAAAATTGGATGGAAATGAACAACGCAAATTACAACTCAAGATATATCGAGCTATTAACTGCATCAGATATCAGATTACAACACTCTTTTGTTAAAATATTGAATGCATAGTTAGAATGCACATACAATAATATTTTTTATAAACTGATAAATACCCAAATTAATACAGATATCTGTATATTATAAAAAACAAATGAGAAGAATTTTTTTGAAAATATTTAATATACATAATATTTTATTGTGGAAAAACTTTATCTTCATTTTAAAGTTTATAAGTCATTTTAATTTTTGAGTAAAAATATATTTTATAATCTAACATTTCTCCGAATTACTGTTTTAACTATGAATATACATAGTTAAACATTATTAAAAATTCTTATAATACCACACCAAGAAGTTAATTATTATTTATTATTATTTGATTATTGTATCATTTTCCTTATTGAATGATTTATAGTGAATACTCCAATAATTTAATTTCTTTAAAATTAATTTATGTAAATCTTGTAACAAAACAAAAAAGATATACTTGCTTCGAACGCTCTAACTGAAAAAAATTATTTATCGTATATTGATTTCATTTTTCATTCATTCGATAATAAATACACTTACAGTACTTATGCATTTAGTATTACTCTACACTCTACATAAATACTTGTAACTTTCAATAATTAATTTTAAAAATTTAAGAATTATGTATATTATATTTAAAATGCATAAAATAAATAAGATGAATGAATGTGGTTTCTCTCATTTCTCATATGGAAAATATTCGATTGTGTTTAGCCCAAAGGAATCTATTGAATTATCTATTGAATCAACGAATGAACAAATATAAACTAATCTTAGATAGGCCAAAAAAGAACGTTAACCAGGATCAAAAATTTTGTTCAGCGCTTATTCACCATAATTTTCAATATGTGGGAAATGGCAAGTTCAAGGATATTTTTTTAGAGTTTAGGAATCTCCTTAAATCATAGTTTTATGCATAAATGTATACATTCTATATTGTATCATGTCGACAATAAATTATACTTTATTAACATCCTTGATGCCTCGTGCACTTAAATTGTAGGAGGAGGATAACGAAAGAAAATCATTTTTATTGTTTTGTAAGTTATTGTGATGTGAAGTAGCAATCTAAACAATTTACACATTTTCGGATAGCACAATAAATCACAAATTTACAATAAAATATTAATTGAATATTATATAATGTAAGGTTTAATCAGACTTACAATTAGTTAATAAAAAGATTATTTAGTTATTTAATTAGGTGTAATTAACAAAAAAAACAAATTTATTACAAAATTCATATTTAAAATTTCCACATATTCAAAAATGAAGTAATGAATAAAGAATAAAATAATCAAAATTTTTAAAGTCGTTTAAGATCATATAGTATTCAAGAATTATTCATTAGGTACAATAAATAGGTGTTGTGAATGGAATGGATGCAAGACATGAATATTGAGCATTTCACAAAAAATTGAATATGTCTTCTACATATCCTAATGTTAATTATTATAAAATGTATAAATTACGACTAGTATGAACTTCATACGCCATATTTACCTTTTTGTATTTTGTATCCTCAATCTAAAAAGTTAATTCATATACCACTATCATATCATGAGATATTAATGTTTTTTTGTCAATTAACTCCTTATTAAATAAATTGCCTTCGCCTTGAATTGTACAACTTGGGAATTAACAAAAGTTTGTTGAACAAATATATCCATTTAAAGCCAGTGTTTCTTATTTCTCTTAGCTCACAATCAGTGTTTAGTTGACAACTATTTATTAATTTAATATAGTCATACCTTAGATAATTATAATTACAATTTATTATATAATTCTTTGTAATACTTTTATGTAATTGTACTTTTAATTGTAATAAATACAATTTTAACGAAGAAAATGCACAAAATCCAAATAGTTTTATTAATTGTATTGTTAGGAATTTCATTGGGTCAATATATCCCAAGACGAAAGTTTATCTACGGGGAGCATAAAGTTGATAAATCTGACGTGAATCTTAAAACCGTGAGTCTTATTTTTAAACATTATTTTTTATTATAAGTAGCTTAGCATTAAGTAGGATACACTTAGGTAAATATACTTAATGTTAGTGTACTTTTAGTATTGTTAGTGCAATAATTAATCTATTAATTAAAAGTTTTTATTTTTAGCCTGTTCTACTTCGAAAGTATGGATATAAGGTAGAGGAACATGAATTTGAAAGTAACGGCTATTATTTGACGCTACAAAGAATTCCTGCACAAGGAAGACCTGCCGTTGTTCTTGTTCATGGAATTATGTGCACTTCAAAGATTTGGCTCTTGCCGGTTACAGGAACTCCAAAAGATTCTTTAGGTTTACAGTTTATCTTTTTAATAAACCCAAATATTTTAATTTTGCTATGATATAGGTATGGTATAGTAGGATACTTAATACCTATTTAATAGCAGTTATGTGCACAGTTTGATTATTATAGGTATGTTGCTAGCAGACGCTGGATTTGATGTTTGGTTTTTTAATTCAAGAGGAACTGAATATTCAGAAAAACATAAGACATTTAATCACAATTCAAAAGAATATTGGGATTTTGGGTAAAATGTGTTTAAGTCATTAAAAATTTTATTTTGAATTTTTTATCATGAAATCGGGAAATATTATTATCTAGAGGTATGAGATTTGTGTGTTTTTAATTTTGATTAATTTAGAATTGACGAACAATCCAAAGAAGATACACCTGCTTTAATTAATTATATTTTGGAAGAAACTGGAGAAAAAAAGCTCATTTACATTGGCCACTCTCTCGGAACTCTCATGTTTTTAAGAGCCGCTGCAACATTTCCCTCACTCAATGACAAAGTGTCACTTTTTATTGGTCTGGCTCCAGGAGATCCAATGGGAAATGCTACAAGTCCGTTAATGACAACTTTCAGAACTTTAGCAAATCCCGAACAGGTAAAAATTACATTAAATGGTAATTAATTATATTTATATTACAAGTGAACATCTTTTTACTAAAAACGAAACTTACCAATATCGGCATTATAATGGCATGTATTATACTTACCAGATATGTTAACTATTTTAATAATTTTTTTCCAGCCATTGTTAGGACTTCTTTCAATGGTTGCAAGAGGGAAATTTGTCCCATCGTTCATTACAAGAATGATTCATCCTATATATGGCATAATTTGCAGCAATGAAAGATTTATTTGTGATTTCTTGATAAAGAACATTGCAGGAAATAGTCCAAATACAGTTGTTGATGTAATTTATAATAATTCATTAAAAAATATACATCTCTTAAAATATGACTAATATAATATACATGTATAATATATTTTTAATATTTGCTGTTTAGTTTAATGATTATTATAAATTTTTTAAGGATGCCATTGATGTCGTCGTTGGTGAATTTCCTGGCTCGACTTCAGTTAGAACAGCAATTCATTTTCTGCAACTTGCACGTTTAAAAAACCAAAAATCGGTTCATTATGATTTTGGTCAGATAAAAAATCTAGAGGTTTATGGGAGTATTGAACCACCTGAATATGATTATTCTAAAATATCAGTTCCAACAGCGTTATATTCGGGAATGACTGATGCTTTAATGACTCCAAATGTAAGTGAATTAAGAAGTGTTGATTAAATACTTATAATTGTAAATCATTATTATTCAATTTCAGGATGCTGTTTGGGTAGCGTCAAAATTAAAAAATCTTGTGAAATTCGAAATTGTAGATTTTCCAAATAACTTCGCACACCATAATTTCGTAATAGGAAAAAATGTCTCTTCAACACTATATAAACCATTGATATTCTTTATTAACGAATATTTAAATTTAACAAAAAATGATTTTAATGCAATATAAAAATTATAATTTCCTACATTTATTGTTAATATACTTATGGAGAAAATTGAATAAAATTATATTTATTTACAATTTCATATAAATTATCATTGATATTTATAATTAAGAATACGCTTAAAGCAAAATTACTAACTACTAAAGTAAGTATTTATTTAACCTTAAATGGTTTTAATTTAAATAATAAAGTTTGTTGAAGATTCACATTATATATGTATAACAAGTTACCATCCAGCACACATCATCTATATATCAACTAGCAGGTCATGGTGTATTTTTGTAAAAAATAAGTCTATATTAAAAACAAAGATGGCGGATAGGGTTTTAGGGTATTATAATACTACAGCTGCAATTAATAAGCATTTATCAACAGTCAAAAGTTGCCATTTTTGAAAAAAATGGCCGAAATAGTTTTTTTTAAAAAAAACCTGTTCTCATAGGCTTTCGAACCTGGGGTTTGGCAGATATCTAGGTAAGGCCCTTCTAAACAACATATCCAAATTTGGTAAGGGGCAACTTTCCCAAATTCAAATAAATTTAAAAAACGCTTATATACCCTATTCCAATATATTACATTTTTAAAATGGGCAGAATTTAGTGTTCCCTTAGACTTTCAAACCCGGGGTTTGGCAGACATCTAGGTAAGGACCTTTTAAACATTTCCAAATTTGATTAGGGGCTACCTTACCAAAGTCAAATAAATTTAAAATACGTCCATACATTCTATCTTAATGTACTAACATTTAAACTTCGCGGTTTTTTGGTGTCCCCTGAGATTTTCGAACTTAAAATAAATTTAAAAAATGTCCATACATAGGTATACTTATAATACGTATAAATCATATAATTTAATTTACAAAATAAATAAAAATATATTAGGACAATAGCTTAACTATACAAGAGCAAACATGTCCATTTTAAAAATGTAATGTATTTGGATAGGGTAAATAAACGTTTCTTAAATTTATTTGAATTTGGAAAGGTTGCCTATAGGAAAAGGTAAAAAAATTATTTCGGCCATTTTTTCAAAAATGGCAACTTTTGACTGTTGATAAATGCTTATTAATTGCAGCTGCAGTGTTATAATACCCTAAAACCCTATCCGCCATCTTTATTTTATAATATAGACTTATTTTTAACAAAAATACGCCATGACCTGCTAGTTGATATATAGATGATGTGTGCTGGGTGGTAACTTGTTATACATACATTATATCTGGACGCAATTAATGTGAGAAAAAGGTTCTTATGACATTGCACAAAAAACATAGTTTGTTTTAAGATGAAAAATTGTTTTAAAGAGATTTAAAGAAATTGTTTTAAAGAAATTAATAAAAATTCGAAATAAAATCTATTTAATACTAGCCGATATTACCCAGTATCATTTTTCTCCCAAAGAAAGAACATGAAATTATTAAAAATTCCAAATAAAATCTATTTCTTACTAGCCAATATTAGCCGATATTATGTTTAAAGATAAAAATCTTTAAACAACGGCGATTGATGTTAAATATATCGATCTACCATGAAGCAAACTAAATACTGATATGGTCAAACCGTAAATAAACGACATCTACTTTTCTGTGAGAACTTTGGAACGCTGAGGATAGGACGAAGCCCGACGAGGTCCCTTTTCAATGGCCTCGACGCTCTCCATATCTCAATTCCTTTGACTTATTTTTATGAGGTATTGAGGACTTTTTGTGAATGCGGGGAATGATAGGGTAGGTGAGGGGAAAGGCGAAAAAGCATGCGCAGTAAAGACTTTGGGCTCGGCGTTTGGCGTTTCCCCTTCCTTCGATTGGACCCATGTCCCCGCTTGGACTCCCTCATAAATTCAAAGTTAGCGCTCAAACTTCCTATGTTGTAACCGAGTTAAATACCAAACATTTTTGCATTATATAACAATCATCTGCTCATCAAACATTTGCCATCATCCTCTTTAGAATAAACTTAAATATAGGAGTAATGAAAATGAGTTAGTAACTTTGGAAATTTCTCAAATAAACAAAAACTTTTAATTCTTTAAATAAAAAACCTAAGTTACTAAGTTACTAACTCATTTTCATTACTCCTATAATTAAAAGAAGTTGGTATGATCTGTATAAGCATTACCATTGCCAAATGTTATAAAAAGTGGTTAATGATTAAAAAAGATACAATAAGATTAAATAAAAGAAAGATACTTGTGGCCCTCCTTGTACTATATGTAAGTAAAAGATAATTCTTATGAATAATAAACAAAATTTCAAGAATTGATAACATTTTAAAATTTTCATTCTTAATTTAGGAATGCGGAACAAAAAAATCTCTTTGACATTGAATTCTTTTCGAATACACACAAATAGTTATCAAGATGCTCATTTTATAGTTAAACTTAAATGTGAGTAATACTTATTTAAGAACAGCACTTGTATTGAATAACATTCAAATAGCATTCTCAAAATATTTTTACATTACTGTATGGAAGTGTTTTCTTTATAAATAAAATGAGAAGGGGAACTCAATTGGATTTACAGTTTTAATTCTCAATGAGATAAACATAAGCTTAATTGTAAAAATGTTAAATGTCATTGTGTACCACATTCGATATTCAAGTCCTACCAAACCATTGGTTCTCTAAGTATAAATAAAGTAAACATTTTGAATCATTAATTTTATTAATAATCTAACATTAAGATTCTTTCAACGATTAATCCTCGTTAGAATATCTTGGTTTTATTACAAGTTATTGTTAGGTAACTTAGTTATTTTATTCTTATGCTGTTTAATGAAGAAGTTTATAGTTTGAAAGTTTAAAAGTGAAATCAAGTTTGTATTTTTTGAAATATTAGTATAAATAAATAAAGTCCCATATAAAATAAAAAATTCGATACATATTTTATGAAATGGATTTATATGAAATTTCAAAACAATTATCTGAACTTTCACCAGCCTCAACAGGAAAGAATGAATATAATATTTTACCTTACATTTATAATCCTACATATATTATATATCATCGAAATATTTTAATTTTTACTCGTATTTTTATTCTTATTTTAGATATACTGGAAGACATTGGTATAGAAGATTTTGAAGTTGCAGGTGGATTGGCTGTAATTGGAGGTTTAATTGGACTCGGGTTCCTTGGGATTCCTGTATTAGCTCTTGGACTCGTTCCTGGAATTGCTCAAGTTTTCTATCCCGGAATTCCTGCGGCATTTTTGACATTCATTGGTTCAATCACAGGATAATTATTAACTAATATTCAAGACCAGGCATTTAACGAATACTGTATGTAAATATGTAGGTATGTACATAATATTATAAGTAGCCATATATTTCTCATAGAATCTTGTATGAGTATTAATCAAAAGGATGATTAATGTTATCAATATTTTCATTTTATATAAACGATTATTCATACATTGAATTGAAGTAATGGATCGGATGATTTACTATACACATGACTAATGCTAAGAAAATAATATTTTGTATAGTTGAAAAGGAAATCGATTATAAAAGTATAATACTATTTAATTGAGGAAGTTTAATGTAATATTACGATAAAGATAAATAAGGTACATAAACATAATATTGAAGATAATAAATTAACATTATTATTTATACAATATATATACTGATACTTTTGTTGGTGATTAGATTATATTACTCTCGTTTAATGTACAGATACGAGAATTATTAAGCATTCATTATATTCATTGTCTGATATATTATTGTCTATTTTAAATTCTACCTACAGATTACAGATAAAATATCAATTTTAAATATTATTTTAATTTATTCTATATTCAATTGGGTATTGTTCAGCGTTAACAAAAAGACGAGAACAGGAGAAGTACTTGAGATGTGTAGAAGTGATGATTAATTTAATACTATGTATCTCTAATCTTGAAGAATTTTGGCATAAAATAGGTCATTACATGAATAGAGCCATTATTTAATTGGAATCAATATAACAACCAGATTGACCTCAATTAATTGTACACTATAGTAACATACAAATTATAACATTTAACTTTATCAGAAACGACAAAAATATTTGATGGATATGAAAGAAAATAAAAAACAAATCACTCCATTTCATAAAGGGTCCGTGGAGAGAAATTCATCTGCCAAGGTAGGAAATACATTTAACACTAATTATACCATACATAGATTAATAAGCTTTTATAAATCATAACAATTTATTTATGAAATTAATAATTTAAATTATTTAATAGTTTATAACACATTTACTTTCAATTAATTTTTTGCAATAATTTAAAATATTATTAATTTTTAGATGAATTTCGAAGCCATTGGAATGACAGTTTTGGGATTCATTCTGTCTCCAATTTCATCTGGCTTGTCATTATGTCTTTCATTTGCTGGAGTTGCTTCGCTTCTCTCGGATTGGATAACAAATTCACATGATTTAACAGATAAAGTTGAACAAGAATTCGTCGAATTACGTGATAAGGATTAAATGGACATTTTGACAGCAGCTTTTAATTCATATATATTTATATTATTGGTATGATTCAATTATGAAAATTATAAATTATGTATTTAAATATAATAAATATACAGAATAAAGAACAAATCGAATTTTAAAATTCTAATTCCTAATTGTTTTTTATTAATTGTTTTCTATGAAATAGTAATTAAAATTGAAGAAGTATAAGTAACAATTATCATTCCAATAAACATTAATGTTTGATGAGTAATGTTGAAAAATGAACCCAGCGTGATACCGAATGGCCGCAACGAATTTGAAATTTTTCTCATCTCTGAACCTTCAATAAAAATTGTTCTTGAATGAAACATACGAAGGAAATATTTCGACTCGAAATAAATGATAGCTGCATTGTACAAGATATAGCCAATTGCTAACATAACGTCAAATGACATTGTTGGCCAAAATAAATAGTTCAATAAATTCAATTTTTTCACAAATCGAATTGCGCCAAATAAGGAAAATACAATTGAGACAACTCCAACAGTAATTGCCTCAATGAGAAAATGCATTACAAAGGCATTCAATTTATGTGACAAGATCTCCAGTGTTTTAAATGAATTTATAATTTGAGTTTTCTCCTCTTGTGAACAAGTGCCCAATCTAAAAATGTTTAATTATTAATTATTTTTATTATTATAAGTATAATTATGATAGTAATAATTGTAATGTGATATTTTACTTGATTCTTATTATTTTGAACCATGTTGAAATCATATGAGTACTTGTAAAGAACACAAATGAAATTGTAGCTGATTGAATTCCCAAAATGAGGGTTGAAAATGTTTCACCAAATGCATATAAAATCCTTAAAAGCTCGCTGTCTCTCTCAAAATAAGAATAAAAATATTCTGGATTATTCCGACTTAATAAAAATTTAATTCCAAATGCCAATGCAAATATTGGGAGAGAAACGAAGAATAAAGAAATTATTATAAAAAGCACATCAACTTTTTTGGCTTTCATGTATTTTTCATATTCATTAGAGTAGATTCCTAAATACATTTATGATAATATTAATATTCATAATTTTAAATACATACTATACAATTATAATAATTTTAAACAATTCATTTGCAAAATATGTATTTTTATTTTTACCTTTAAAAATTGAATCTAAATGTAATGTTTGATTATAAATGTAAGCTCCATCATTTCTATTACTGAAATTAAATAAGAAACACCCAGCGAAGAAAAAAAAGAATAACACGACGATTGGATATTTTAAAATTAATCCTTCGTGTGATAAATAAATTATTTGAATTGTCAGATTCAAACATTTCATAGTCCAAAATAACATAAGAAAAGTCCAAAACACTTTTTTAGCTAAATTCAAACTACCGCATTTCATTTTCCCTTCATTTACATGGATTGAGATAATGCCTATTGCAAAATAGATATTAAAAAATCTATTAATTAACTTTATTGTTCTATGATTCACCATGTTCTTGACAAAGCAAATGTTTTATTTAGATTTCATTACAAATTGATCAAAGAGTAATTTTATATAATACAATATTTATTTGTATTTTATATTAGACAAACTGAACATTTATATTATATTGCAAATATTCAGTATGAATAAAATGTTTGAAAATGAATCTATTAGTAAATAATTTGGAATATTATTTTGAGAATGCCAAATTCTCATTGTTTGATCTTGATAAATACTCAATATTGAATACCAATTGAGCATTGAAGCAATAAACAAGTCATAAATTTTATTTACTTTGTCATTCATTCAAATATTAATTGGTAATGAACGAAAGTTTGTGGATGTTAAATATTAGCCACACACTCCTCAAACATCAATTAAGTGTTCATGTTCTCTTATAATTAGAAAGAAATTTGAGTCAATTGAATATTTATAGGTCTTGCATATACAGACAATATATTTTAATATTGAATTAATTGTAGCTGATTAAATATAAACATGTTCGTATAATCAATTAATTTGTAAAAATGGAAAATATCGTATGTACCTTATGTATTAATAAGTAGCAATTATATGGTACTTGCAGTAAAATTCCAAGTTCGTCTGTTCGTCTAACGTTAAACGATTTCTTTATTAGTTAGTCGACGTCTTCGTTATTTTATCTAAGAAGCCTGTCTCTAAAAATTGTAATTGTTTAATCGTAAGATAAGATATTTTCAAATCAAAAAACATTTAATTGGTGGCTTAAATTAAGAAATCGGACCTTTTCAATTTATATGATCTCAATGTAATTCGAACAAATAATTATTATATGCATAAAAAAGAAATTTCATTCAAAAGCACGTTAAGTATTTAATAACAATATAATAGTTCAGTATCATCATTATTTTGGACATTATTAATTTGGTATATAAATATATTTTTGATATTAAAACATTATTTAAACTTTCTCAACATTTTCACAAATTCTAGTCCCACAGTGCTAAAGCTAGGAAAGGAAATACATTGATTACATATGGATTTGATAATAAATTCACACAATGAATAATTGTTGGATATTAATTATCAGACATTCTACTTATTGTTCCGTAAATCCACACTTGAATAAAAGCCTTAAAACCAAATTAAATTTTTAAGAAGCAAATATTCCTCTGAGGTTAGACTAACTTTAAAATATATTTCAACTAAATTCACAAAACACAAAATATAATCTAAATTATAATTTCATATAATATAAAATCAATGCTATAGTATATTATAATATTAATGAACTATCAGTATATAGTCTATTTAATTAATACTGGCGGTTCAATTTAAAAAAATAAACATTTTGTCTATCGCAAAAAATATTTTGTAAATTAAATTAATTTCAACCGCCATTATTAATTAAATAGACTATAATTACAAACACAAGTTAGAGTATTGTAAAATACTATATATTTCCATATACTTCAATGATTTACATCTTCGAAAGATGTTCCCACATACATAGTTCCAAGTATTTATACATTTAGCTTGTCAGTTGTTTAAATTCAAATATTTATTATGTATTTATAAATGAACCATTTGACTATAAATTGTAAACAATAGGATCCCTTACATTTAGTAAAAATACTTTTGACACCAAAAATTAGTTAAAAGAAATAGTATTAATCCGTGATGTGGCATTTTCTATATTGTCCAATAGAAAAGCATTTTAATACAATACTAATGCGATAAAAGTTCAATTTAAAATTGTATAAAAGTTTTAAAACAAGAAACACAGGAAAGTGTTTTTATATTAAAAGCAGACGAAAGACGAACATCATGAGTTTTATATTTTATAAGCACCATTCAGCATGTCGAAGCATTTTTCACCCACATTGGTCCTAGTTGGATTTGAGTTGGTGGTGGAGGAGGCGCTTGAGCCCGCTTCATTGGTTGATCTAAAAAACAAAACAATTAATTTAAACAAACATATAAACAATACAACACACATTATTTTATGTTTTTTATGTAGGTAATTACAATTTGTATATAAATTATATACATTTAATTAAACACTCACATAATATATAATAAACATTATTTAAGCATGATTTTACTTTTGCTTGGATAATTTTTCGCTAATCCCATGAATGGATCTGGAGGTGGAAGAACTTCAATTCCTCTAAATAAATGGCTAAACTTCCGCTCTAAATCTACACCTGCAAAAAAATTATAAAATGCTTATAATTATTATTAAAATTAATATTATTGCATAAACTAATTTTTATAGTTTATCATTATGTAAATGTAATATGTTATGTATTTAGGTAGGTATATTTAAGTGAATATAAAATTTTAATCCTATATTTTTATTTGTCAAAAAACTTGCATTTACCACCAAATGATCTGTCATCCGACCCAATGGATGGCAAGGAAGCAGAAGAGTTCACTTTACTCATAGAGGAATTTCTCGTTGGTGGTGGCGGAGGCATAATAGAATTAATAGAATTTCCATTTATATTCATTGGAGGAACCGGCGGGGGCCCTGAACGATGCGGAGGCGGCGGAGGTCCACCAGAGGAATTTGAATTATTATTATTATTAAAAATTGGCGGAGGTGGAGGAGGTTGACCAGGCGGGCCTTTGGGCGGAGGTGGCGGTCGTGCTGAAGGAGCTTTAATTGGATTTCTCATTCTTGGCGATCCTCCATTTGGCCCCCTTGGGGGAGGCGGCGGATTAAAAGCGATATTTTGCATCGCTCGCCCTCCGACCCTCCCAACAGTCAAATGGCCAATGTTGGGCCCATTAGGTTTTTCTTCCACTGGAGGAGTTTTTGATATTCTCATGGATTGAGCCCGATTGATCGCCGATGGGGAAATGAGAGAGGGAGGGGATTGTTGAGAGAAGTTGAGTTTCGGTGGAGGTTTCGGCTTCTCTTTAAGGGATGGATGGTCCATCATGGGAGGAGGTTTGGGAGCCAGAAATGGCTTAGGATGATTTCCTCCATTATCATCCTACGATTTAATAAAAATATACATGGTTAGTTGGTTCATTGTTGAGTTTGATTTATTGGGTACATAATTGATTAAAAGAAGGAATCGTTAAATGTCGATTTTAAAATCGTTAGAAATTGATTTTCCAAAACTGGATCGAAAAATCAATAAATGGAATTGAACCAAAAATCTTTACTTTCGACCCAAAAATCGTTACAAAGATTTTTCGATCCCTAAATCGTTAGGCTATATTGACCCGGAAATCATTAGCTTGTATTGACCCAGAAATCGTTACCAGCTATTGATTGCAAAATCTTTAATATTGACTCAAAAATCGTTAGGACTCATATTGACTCGAAAATCTTTAAAATTGATTCGAAAATCATTAAACTTGGGATCAATTTAAAATCAATGGAAAATTCAATTTGGAGAACTTTAACTCACATTTGTTGTATTTGTAGTTGGAGATGGTTTCATCGAGGATGGAGGTGGTTGGGGCGGTGGCGGTTTGGCGGGTGGAGTTGAAACCTTCTTTGGGGGTCCTCGTGGGATGTCAATTCCTCCAGCTCCGACTGACTTCAATTTCGGCATTCCACCAGCAAAGAGACCTCCCAATGAAGGCGGACCTGCGGGACCTGGACCTCGACTTGGATTTGGCCCTGAGCCTGACCTTCCACCTTCTCGTCCTCCTTTTTGATTCCCACCTAAAAAATAATTAAATAATTCCATTAAAAAGCAATTAAGAAATTTGAAATACAGATATTTGTAAAATGTAAATTTTTTATTCTAAAAATTAAATTCTTATCAATACATTCCATGATGCGAAATTATTTATTCATGATTAAAATTAATTAATGGAATTTTAAATAAAGAATATTAAATCTTATATAAATAATTTTGCACAATTGCAAAAATGTATTTTTGTGTTTTAATAATTGATTAGTGATTAGATAAGATTTAATAGAAAAATTACCTGCGACTAGAGGAGCTGATCTGTCATTTACTGCTCCTACTTTTTTTAATCTCGTCCCTTGTCTGATTGAATCCAAAAGCATCCCTCTTCCAGCTCCAGGACTTGGGCCACTTGACATCGCCATCATCGGAGGCAGCGGCGGGCCCAGGCCAGGGGCCGGTGGTGGTGGCGGAATTGGCATCTTTCTCAACTCTCACTTACTTAGCTCTTGAACTTCACATTCCTCTTTAAGTAAGTTCCTTAAAAATAGAATGAACAAATGAGTACATTTATTTAAAACAACTCTGCAATTAAAGTAATGTTTATTTATATAAACACTATCGACCAAAGTAAAACAAAATAAATAAATACCAATAAATAATTATCAATTATTGAAATGACTCACAAAGTGAACGCCTATTTTTGGTACTTATATTCAGAAATATAAATAAGATAAATAAGAAATTAAAAATTAATGACTAATTATAAAAATGAATAATGTGTAATAGATTAAAATAATATAATTATAATATAGGTATTATAATTTCAATCCTTATTAAAAATGAGAATGGCTCCGAATTATGGAGTCATATGTGAGAGTGTTGGGAGTCATTTAAAGACTGGTGGATTTGTCGCAGCCACCTGTAGACTTAAATCCTCCTCGTGCCATCGAAACTCCGAGGAGGTCAAAAAAGTTCATTCGAAACCTCCCAAGTGCCAATTTTCCAACATCTGCAGTTCTTCAAAAAATTCATCCCCTACCTCTTTCATCTTTTTCTTATCCTCGCACGTGTGGAATATTTTTTAACATTCTCCATCATTCTCAAAAACATTTCAATTCTCAATCAACGACAAACAGAAATTAAATATATAATATACGCATAAACTTTATAACTCAACAAGTTAGTTAAACACTTCACTCGAACTGATAAATGAAATTCGCAATCTCGGAGTTCTCAGTAAAGAGCCAAAGAATTTTTGAGGGTAAATAAATAAACGGAACTTACAGTTCCCAGATTCACATCGGGTCAAGTCGGCCATCTGTGTTTCCTCCCATTGGGGACAAGGGGTCGATTTGGGTCACCTGAGTGTCAAAAGATTCTCCGTGTGGGTATGTGTGAGTACGAGGAAAGGGTTAGGCCGCAGCGGGAAGGATCAAAATTATTTACCTTAATTAGAATCAAATGTGGCAATTGGTGAATGTCCTTAGGGGATTGCAAGGTTGCAAATCTCCAACACTGTATGTAGACGTGTAAACCTTCACACACACCTACAATCAAGAGCTCTTTTAAAGAGGAACTCCTATATAAATTCCCATTAGTCTATAGGAATTCACACTCCGTTCACTTTATTTAACATTACTTAGGTGTAAGAAAATAATAATTATGTATGATTTTTAATGGAGAAAATTAACAATTGTTTTCCGTTTTTAGTAATAGAACAGAACAGACAAAGCAAATGAGAATTCTCTATCTTATATAAATACATTCATGACTTATGGAAATGGAATTGTGGTGATGAATTTGATGACCAATGCTATAAGCTTCCAACCTGATAAAATATTTATACACAACGTTACTCAATATAAGGAGCGTTAAAACTGAATTAAAATATGATTAGCAAGACCCGATAATTTATTAAGATATAGGCACTATTAAATAAACATACATTAACTAATGCGCAAATAGTATTTATTATTTTACATTGCATTAAAATTTTCTAACAAATCTTATGTTACTCTATATGTACATATATTTATAATATGAATATGAAAAGCCAAATGAAATTGCTATCAAATAAATTTTTCGGATTACATTTCCTTAATAGGTGCGAAGTAAAATTAAACTTTAGAATTGAACAATAATCTAATAAGACTATTATCAATGATATATTAACCTCAATCAATGAAGGAAAACCGAAGCTTTGCTTATTACATATTGAGTTTTCACTTAATGTTAATGTTAATATAAGATATTTCCTACCTATAGGCTTTTAATACCTAATTAACTTTTATCATATATGGTAAGTGAACATAACATACCTAATAAATAATATCTATAATATACCTTAGTGTTTGAAGGTTTGTTATTTTCTTCCACCTATGTACTCTTATATACCGAGTATTATTGATTGAGAATGAAATGTCAATTAAGAATTCTATATTTATTTACGAGTGTTAAAAGTTAGAAATTCATGGTTAATATTTTTTATTTACAAAAGGAAACATAAATGAATGATGAAACAATTAAGATAAAGATTAATAATAATAAGCTATAAAGATAAAATATCAAGTTAACAAGTTTTATTAACATAAGTACACAATTTAAATTATTTATTTTCATCGTTCATTGGCTCATTATATGAATTTATAAGCGTTCGCATTTGTAATGTGATTGTGTGTAATTGTAATTGGAGTATGCAAATTAGTCTTCGTCGTCTTGCCAGGAGTTCTAAGGATATTTGTCAATCCACAAGTCATCATTGCTGGAGAACCGGAGTAGACTCATACATGCACAACGTTCATAGAGCCATAGATAAATCCATTTAAATACATTAGACTACAAATATGTTGAATGTTGAAAAATAAAGCCGGTCGTATCACATTCCTTCTAGGAAGCCTGGTTTCATATCCAAACACTTCCTCCAAGTATTGTGGACAGAAATCCATTGGGACTTTGGGACTTATCTGGTTAAGATATATTTAAATAATACGTATGAATGTATATATAGGAATTGTTTTACATTCACAATCATATGAGTCATCTTATCTTCTTAGCTTGAGCTCCCTCTTCATCTTATGTACATCTTCAATATCATCGTGTGTCTGTGGATGTGAGGGAGATTCCTTGCCAGCGAATTCCTTTGAATTCCGATCTCTGCCGGTTCCTCTTCCTCTTATTAAGCACCAGTCATGTCAGGTATGGATTTTTATTCAGTAAAACATTCAATTACAATTAATTAATTCACAAATTGTTCATTAAATCTAATTGAGCTATTCATAAATAGTAAATAATTATATCTGCATGTTTTCATCTCTCACTTTGAATATTCTACGATTCTTCAAATGAACAAATTTTCTTACTTTGCCCATCACCCACCTGTTGCATATTCTTTTTTTCTCTTTCCAAATAACTTATAATTTTGGGTGGTTTATCAAAATTGGGAATTTATGAATGATAAAGATGATTTTAATATTTATAATTTTGAGTTTAATTTTATTTCAGAAGAGGCATGGGTGAGTTTGGCGACGAACGATTCTTACTGTCTTGGAGCACTCGTTTTAGGAACTTCCCTGAAACGTGTTGGAACAACGAGGAAATTGGCTTTGATGATTTCTCCTTCAGTTTCTCCTCAAATGAGGTTAGTTCATTTTAAGCGTTTATCAATCTACATAGTTGAACTATAATTATTTAAATTTTTGTTATTTAATTTCTATTAACTTTTTAGAGAGATTCTTCAAACGGTTTTTGATGTCATTGAGGAAGTTTATCCGATTGACTCAAAAGATGATGTGAATTTGGCTCTTCTCACTCGACCTGAACTTGGAATTACATTCACTAAGATTCACTGCTGGAAATTGACACAATTTACTAAATGCGTTTTCCTTGATGCTGATACTCTGGTACTTGAGAGTAAATAAAAATATATTTGAAATTATACTAGACGTTTATTTAATTAATTTAATTTCAAGGTTCTTCAAAATTGTGACGAGCTTTTTGACCGAGAGGAATTGAGTGCCTGTACCGATGTGGGATGGCCTGATTGCTTCAACTCGGGAGTTTTTGTTTACGTTCCTTCTAATGAGACTTTTAATAACATTGCCAAACTTGCTCTCTCACAAGGTTCTTTTGATGGTGAGATAAAATAGGATTTTGCTTCAATTTCAATTATTTATCAATGAAGCCTTACAATTTACTAAATATTTATTACTAAATTTTTATTAATATCAATAAATATTTAAATAATATTTGTATTTTTACTTAAAAATTGTTTTATTTTGATATTGTAGGAGGTGATCAAGGATTGCTCAATTTGTACTTCAACGATTGGTCTCAATCTGATATTAGAAAACACTTGCCATTTATTTACAATATGACAGCAACTTCTTCTTACACTTACTTACCTGCTTTTAAAGCGTAAGTTTTCCATTAATTGCAAAATATTGATATTATTTATTAATTTCCATTATATACAATACATTATTGGATTTGAGTTAAAGTTTTATGAATGATTATTAAAATCGTTTATTAATTTAGATTTGGTGACAATGTTAAAATTGTTCATTTCATTGGCCCAGTTAAACCGTGGTTCCAATATTATGATTCATCTACTGGAAGGGTCGTTGCTTCTTCATCTCACATTGAGGTTGTAAATATTTCATGATTTTAGTAAATATTTATATATATAATATATGGTATATTAATGTCATTAATTATACTATTGATTAATTGCATTAAAATAAAGTAATTTTCTTTGTTTAGAAATTGCTTCAACCCTGGTGGGACATTTTCCGATCTGACGTCTATCCAAAATTAATGCGGCCGACTGTAAGTTAAAATTAAATTGTTATCAAATCCCTATTAAATGACGCACCGCATAGTTTGTTCCTATCAGTAATCTAGGTACTTCTTATATTTCAATTGCGTACTTTTTGGAATTTTCTTTATCTCAATTTTCCGTAGAAGGTGTTTTTTGTAGATTGTAATAGTTAAGTATTACTAAGAATATATTATTTATCTGTAGTATTTTAAAAAGTAGTTGGGGTAGAAGGGAAGTAACTTAAAAATTAACCAATAATCTAGATTGTGCAGTATTTGTATTCGTTAATAACAATTGGATAAATTGTCCAAGAGGGTGGTTGAGGCTAACGCTACAGAAGTCGAGGCGGAAGATTTTGCAGCCACTTTGGAAATCTCATCATTTGTTCAAACCTGGGTGGATGAATCTTCCCATTCTCCTCAAACTCCTTTTGAAGAAGCTTTCCAAACACATTTGAGCGTCGCAATAGTTCGCCATCCTCCCGAAATTACAATTTACGATCGACCTCATTTTCAACACTTTCCCTCACATAGCGAATCACATCAAAATCCTCACTATCAATCCCATCACACTGAAAGTCAATCTCATAATCATCCCACTCCACAATCCAACAACATGAACAATCTTAAGGAAGAACAAAAACCCGTTGAGACCCAACCCGTTGAGAACTACCAAAAAAGTGAAAATTTGTTAGACGAAATTCGAAAAAACCATGAGTTGCATATTTCATCTTACAAGAGGAGAAAGGAGGAAAATTCATATTCAGGATCAGACTGGAAGGAAGAAATGAAATTTGTCAATCCTTCCGTTTGTTCCTATTCGGAATGTGGAGATGTAAGTGGAATGAATCGGAGAATCTTTTTTTATTGAGTCTGGTCGTGGGCGTTAATGGGGAAGGAAAGGCGTTGAGCTGATGAGGCATGTGGAAAGAAGGAACCACCGCTTTTTGGCAATGGGAGAACATTGGAAAGATAATGAGACTATTTCCGTCGTCCTTAATGCCAACATCACACATAGTGCATTCCTCCGCTCGGCAATTGAATTCCTCGACCTCGCTTTCACACACTTGTAGGACACACATGTACACACGCATTACGTCGAGTGAACAAGGAATCATTTTTAATATCGCCATTTGATTCCATAAAATATTGAACCATATGCTTGCTAAAATGTTTCATGTTTTGCGATTCAACAAACATTATTTTATTTTTGTACAAAGATCCAACAATCCGCTACTAAATAAAAATTGACTGTTTAGAATGATTTTTAGATCAATATATTTTGCACGATTGTGTTTTTTCTTAGATATGGAATTTTTATATTTTTATTTGAATTGAATAATAATGATGGCTGTATTTAGGTTATTTGGTATTTTAATGGTCATGAAATGAAGACGTCTACGTCTTTAGTCTACGTAACAAATGCTTACCTACTTTAAAAAAATAAAATATTGGAATGATATTTGAACTTAAGTAACTATGGTTAAAAATATATTTATACGAATGCCAAAATTTAGGTTGACTAATAAAATGGAACATTAAACAAAACACGACTTACCCGCATTTTCGAATATTGCCTCTTTAAATTTATCGGAAACATACTGAATTGTGCGACTGTTTATTCACAATTATTATTATTACAACTGTATGGTTGGTATAAAGCATATACATAGGTATACTATACAATCATAATATGTATTGTATGTGACATGTTAGTATGAGTATGAATTTAAGTACCTATATTGGCTTACAAGAGGCCTCACATGATATGTACTCGTATGGTGGAAATAAAACATAAAATTTTGATTTATTTTAAAAATTTACGTCTTAAATTGTATTTTTGAAGGGTTGGTTGTATGTATGGATTGCGCGATATGAAATTGGCATAAGATTTGCTTTTGTAAGCAGTGGGAGGGAATGTGTGGTAGTGGTTCCTATTTATATTTCGGGATTTAATGCTCCTACTCTAACTGGGGTTTTCGGGTGGCCTGGGCGATTAAATGCGCATTGGAGAGAGGAAAGTGCGTAATTGGGGGATCTCAATTTGGGTCATTTGGTGAGAGAAGGGAGGAAGAGACGTCGAGAGCTCCTTCGCCCATCTCCAATTCGCTGACAACCGGGAGGACAGCGAGGAGAACAGACAGAGGAAACGAGCTTGGGAGGAAGGAAGGATGGACTACATGGGAAAAGACTCTTTCGACAACATCATGAAGAAAATTGCAGAAACAATGGCAAATCCAAGTAAGAAACATTTTAGTTAATTTAATTATCACAACTATTTATGTAGAGAAAGTAATCCATAATTAAGGAAATATTTAAAAACTATATACGAACTTTAGAATACATTATGTCCTGTTAATTTCACATCAAACTAAACTATAGGACTATAAAGCTTTAACCTAATATTCATATAATGATAAAATAAAATAAAAACTTTAAATTTAATTTGTAATATTTATATTCCTGATTAAACTAATTATATAAAACTGTTTATCTTTTAGCTCCTGAAGGAGAAAGTTCAGGAAATGCATCAACTCCAGAAGCTTTAGGTAAAGACATTCCACATTAAAATAATACGACTTTCTGTTTACTTTACATGTCTTTACTATTGTACTTATCATATCTGTAGTTTAACTTCTGAATCGAAAATAATTTAAATAAATTCGAAATGTGCATCTTAGAAAGCATAATTTTATATTATTTATATGCTTGTTCAATGCTTAGTGTTTTTGCACTGATAACTTGTATGACTATTTCTTAATTAATTATATTAACTAACTTTAAGTTCATATCAATTATTTATTGTTAGTATCAGAGAAGGAGGTGAAGGTAGAAAAATCCGAGGCGCTTCCTGAACCCGAAGCGAATCGGAACTCTGAATCTGAACTGGTGCTTTCCCTCATAGAACCTGACGTTCCGAAACCGGAGGTCATTCAGGTTGAGAGCGGAGAAACGATTGAGCTCAAGCCAGCCGATGAGTTGAATTTGGAAGGAGGACAAGGCCAAGAAAAAGAAGGTTGTGGCGAGAACAAACAAAGTTTGCCACCAGCAGCCGAACCCAATGACTCAACTCCGTCCGATTCTCCACAAGGAAACAAAGTTGAACCGCCGCCAGAGAAAGGACTTGAGGAAACGAATCAAACTCAAACACCTGCAGAGGAATTAAATAAAGCCCAAGACTCTCCAAATCCCCCTCCTGAGCAATCCAATGAAGGCAAAGGTGATTTTTATTTTTAAGCAATTAGTCAAAGTTAATTAATTCCTATTGCACAATTGCATCTGAGTAATGAGGATAATTAAATTAATTGTTTAGTTGAAACGACTGAGGAGAAAAAGGAAGAAACAATTCAAATTGCACCACAATCAGAAGCTCAACCACCAAAAATAGAAGAAAATCCAATTCCTGTTGTTGAACAAATTTCAGAGCCAGTCGCCGTTTCTTCAGAGACACCCGCAGTCGAAAATCCTCCACAAGTTGAAGAAACAAAGAAAGATGAAACATCACCTGTTGTTGAACCAATTAATGTTGAAACTGCAAATGAGCCAATTCCTCCTCCAGTTGAAATTTCAGAACCCAAAGCTGAATCCGCTCCGGTAGAGGAAGTAAAACAAGAATCGCAAGCCGAAGCGCCTTCAGCCGAACCTGCTCCAGTTGCATCTCCAGTTGAAACCCCAGCAGCTCCAACTGAACCTCCAACTGAACAACCCAAGATTGATCAAGAAATTGGAGGAAGCGAACAGCCAAAGGCTCCAGAAACTCAACCAGAAAATTCTGCTCCAGCTCCAATTGTTGAAGAAACTAAACCTACAGTCGAGATTGCAAACCCTCCAGAAAATACTGAATCTTCTACCGAAGCTTCAACTGAACCAAAACCAGCAGAAAGCGAAGTAACCCAAGCCGCTGAAACTATTGAAACTCCAACGACAACTGAAACACCAGCACCAACAGAAACACCACCAGTAGAATCCACTGAACCAGTAAAACCTGCAGAAAATCCAATTCCAGTAGAAACGACCGAAGCTCCAAAACCTATTGAAACTCCTGAAGCTCCAATCTCAACCGAAAACAAAAACACTCCTAAACCTGCTGAAAATGCCGAACCAAAACCTGCTGAAAATACAGAAACTCCTAAACCTGCAGAAAATGCCGAAACGCCCAAGACAAACGAGGCAACCGTGGAAGAAAATATTCAAGCTGTAGAACAACCAGTTGTTGCCGAAACTCCCAATCCTGTCGAAACAGTAGCGGAATCAAAGGCCGACGAAAAATCCGTCGAAGTTCCAATTGTTGAGCCATCCGTGACTGAAGCACCTGCCGTTGAATTGCTTGCCAACACCGAATCAATCATTTCTCCTCCCATCGAATCCGTTGAGTCTTTGCCGAATGAACCTTGTGTAACTCCTGCAGAAACTCCCGTTGAAACTCCTGCTGAAGCTCCTGCTAATTCTACTGAAACGATTTCTGAAGCTCCAAAAGCACCTGTTGAAACTCCGCCACTTCAAACAGAAAATAAATCAGAGGTTCCCGTTCCACAAGTAACAGAGGAAAAGCCAACAGAATCGCCAGTTGGAGGAGAAGAGCCAAAAGATCTTTCAGTCACCAGCGGAATCGACGGAGATGAAATGGAAGGTAAAACTTATCTTTAGAAAAAATATTATTTTATTTTAAAATAAATAGGTAGTAAGCCTATTTTGTGTCATGAACACATTTATGATAAATGTAATTAATAGTAGGTACTTAATATTAATGTTATCTAGTAGTTAGTACTCTCAATAATAAAGAGATTATTTAATAATAAAATCTCAAAATATGTTTGTTTTAATGAAAAATAGCGTTGAGTAGACTTTAACGAGCTTTAACAAATAATCTAGTTAATATATTAATAAAGAATATGAAATGAACCTGACTTAAAAGTACTGAAAAATTAATTTGCTAATTGATGTTTTTTCCTTTTTTGCATGCTTGCGTTAACGTGGCTTATAATCCTCGACGCTTCGATTGTTCAAATTGTGCTTCAATGGTCGGTGGCGGGTGGTGATTGAAAATTTGAACTTTTCCTGTTCCTCTCCAAAATGCACACTTTATTGGGACGTTTTAAAGTGTTAAGATTTGTTAAGAAACTTGGATTGAAGTTTGGAGTGATTTTTGCCATTGCTCTCCTTGGAATCTCCTTCATCACCTTCAACCTCTTTAAACCTGGGACTGGAGAGGATTTTGAACTCGAACTTAAGAAATGAATTTACCCTTTGATAATAACAGTTATCCAAACACATAATTACTTTAATTACCATTTTTCGTTTTTCCCCTTTCACTAATATTGTAATTTAATTAAATAGGAAGATTCATTTAATTGAATTTTTCGCACATTATGTTATTTCTAAAATATTCCTTTTTGGTCCCTAATGTTCCTTTTGAGTTATTCCTCATTAATTCCTTTTCTTTCCAATTAGATAAATCACTAATTGATTATTGGTTAGTGAGTGACTTTACTTATATAGCTAATAGTTTTAGTATAATAAAAAACACATCTTAAAATGTGCCAAAAATGAAATAGTTGTAACAAATTAGTTGCTTTCTAATATAAATGTTATTTTTCCATTTTCTGTTAACAAACAAGTTTAAATGGAGTTTATTTTCTTGAATTATTTTTTCAAATGAAAATATTTTTTCGCTTTAAATCATTAATTAATTAAATGGAATCTGCATTTAAGGAATTATTTTGAGCTTATTAAGTTACCAATTAAAACATTTAATGTATATTAAGCACAGATTTAAACATCGTATTTAAAGATGTTTATTAGTACTTATAAATGTCAGCAAAGTATCTACATATTGTTTATTGTAGTTTAGTATGTTATCATATTTACTTTTCCAGTGTACCTAATGGTATGTACCTACAACCAACCTACAACTAGAAATCTTTAATCATATCCTACTGACAATTACCTAAAAAAAACTAATTAAGTCTGAATAACTTAATTTACATAATTTAATGTCGGAAAAGTGTTGAAATCGAGCAACGAAGTGCCAAACACCCAAAATTCAAAGGAGTCTTATTTACAATTAGTTAGAAAATAGATATAATAATTAGCTAACTATATTTATAAACATATTTTAGATTATGTTGATAATTTCACGTAAAAAGAAAAAATTAATCTATTGGTATAAAAGATACTTATTAAATCTGTTTATTTAAGTTGAAAATGAATAAAGTTAAAATATATAACAGTTATAAAACTATTGTGTGTTTTGTACAAGATTTATTTAAAAGCATTTCATTTAATCAAAGTTTCGATAAATAATAAGTAAATTATAAATAATATGATACATTAATAATTTATACATTTTCATTCGATCAAATTTAGGATTTAAATAAGGAAATTTTTTGCATAAAATAACAGATAATGAATAACAGAATCGTAATTAATGATTATTAATTAAATCATATTACATACATACTACTAATATGTTATTTCAGATGAAAATACATATATTTATAAAAATAAATATGTAATTAATACGTATACCTAAATACCCATATTACCTCTTTACCTATACATGTACATATGAGTGCTTGGTATATTTATTTTATGCATGCATGCATACACAACTAAATAATTTAAACGTACGAGTAATATGTTAAGTATAGGTATAGCATTGCTAAATTAGTCATTATTTAGTAAATTACAAACGAAATAAATAGTTCCATGTTGAACATTTCGGAGAAAAACTAACTTTAGTCATCGCTTGGCGTTTTTTTCACTCACTTTTGCGATATATAAAATCTAAAAACGTTACATCTTCTAACCACAAGAAGGTCTTGAAACCAAACCTTCTTGTGGTTAAAAGGTCTTGAAACCAAACCTTCTTGTGGTTAGAAGGTCTTTCCTCCAATTCCTCTCCAACTAACTTTCCTCTTCTCATAATAAAGGGATAATTCGCATCATTTTATAATAAACTCTCAATTCGGAATCCTCTTTCTTAACTTCTGTAATCTTCTAATTTAATTATTCATTAATCATCAAAATTACTAAAAAGAAAATGGCTCATCCGTGTTGCGGGTCATCTCTGCAAACTGGAACCAAAATATTGGCAATAATCGATCTGGTAATTTCATCCATTACATTATTTACAGTTAATCTTATATAAAATAATCCCAGATGGTATGATTTATAATTTGGTAGATAAGTAAACGTCATCACATACCATCCATTCGGAGTAACTTTTATTACATAAAAAACTCTAGTTATTAGAAGCCATTTTAAACGCAAAATGCCTTTATTGTTCATTTCTAATTTTCTAGGTTGTTGGAATTAGCGCCCTTGTATATTTAATTATTACAGTTGTTGATGTAATTGCGTCTCACCATGAGATTGTTAAGAAGCTTGACAAAAATATACAGAAAGAAATTAAACGTAAGATCACATTACATAATACCTATATACCATACTGTATATTATATACATAATCAAAATTTCATAATATATAACTCTCATAAAATATATTAAAGTTTAATTGTACATAAATAAATAAAATATTGAATTAATTAAGTAACATAAATATAATTTTCATAAATATAGCCGACGATGTGTATTTGATAGCTACTGTGGTTCTGTTTATTGTAATTTCTTCTTCAATTCTTTCCATTATCCTGTCTGTTATTCTTCTTTTGGGAGCAATTCAGGTTAATTTAGATAAAATATTTTATAAATAACTATTGAAATTCTGAACATTAAACAAAACAAATATTTAATTTATTTAACAGAGAAATCTAACGAAATGCAAAGTTTGGTACTGCGTAATTTCCATCCTTTGTATCGTTTATGCCATTAGTATTTTGACTGCTTCTGACATAACTAATATTATTGTCCAATTGATTAGTATTGCTTTTCGACTTTACACGATGTGGGTTGTCTGGGCCTTTATGGAAGAACTCAAGTCGGGATCGGGATAAAAACAGAATTAACCCCTAAGTGCAAAAGGCATAAAATTAACACTCGATAATATTACTGATTTTACGATTCTTTGATTAACTTTCCAAGTTAATTAATAAATAATTAATTAATATTTTAAAATAAAAAGTAACTCAATTCAATTAATTTTTTGCCACTTAATTAACTTTTATTTCTTCAAAACCTAGTATTATTAATTATTAAACACTTTCGTTTCATATCTTAAAAAAATTCAGTGCTATGTTCAATAATTAATTGGATAGCCATCCTTGAAAATTCGAATATGTATTTTTTATTGTTTTAATTTTTTGTTCTTAGATAGTAAATTATTTACTTATTACTTTTGGCATTATGTAAAACAAACATTATATATGGATAGGAATGTGTTATTTATCATGTTATTATGAATTCAATAATCTATAATAACTCTTATTAAAACTGTTTATTTAAGTTGAAAATGAATAAAGTTAATATATATATAACAGTTATAAAAGTATTGTGTATTTTGTACAAAATTTATTTAAAAACATTTCATCATAAATCAAAGTTTAGATAAATTAGTAAATTATAAATAATATGACACATTAATAATTTATCAATTTTAGGAAATTTTTTGCATAAAATAACATAAGGAATAACGGAATCGTAATCATTAATCATTAATTAAATCATATTACATACATAGGTTACATAATTTAATATTTTCACTATCGTTATTTCACAGGAAAATATACATTTTTATTTTGCCTATTACAAATTTATAATAAATATAAATATAAATGCGTGTGCAATTGTGAGTTATGGCGGAACAATTAATATTGTTGGTCAATCGATTTCAATTGCTCTTCGACTTTACATGATGTAGGTTTTCTGGGCCTTCGTGGAAGAGCTCGAGTCAAGATAAAATTAGAGAACGATTAAAGTCATAAAATTAATATGAATTTATTATTCTTTTATTAACTTTCCAAGTTTAATTTATTGATTATATTTTAAAAATGAATTAAGTAATTCACAATTTAATTAATTTTTGCGATTCTATTAACTTTTATTTCTTAAAAACTGAGAATTATTAAACACTCGTCTCATTCCTTATAAAATTTTAGTGATATGTTCGATAATTAACTAAATTGTCATCCTTGAAAATTTAGATATGTACTTTTTATTGCTTGTAATTGGATAAGATTGTGTTAATTATCATGTAATGAAACAAAAATCTATAAAAATAATCAAAATCATTTCTCATTTCTCAAAGCAATCAACGTTTCAGTTATATTTACTTCAATTACTTCAAGTTGTATGTTAGGCCCAGGATTTAATTCATCGTTTTTAATTCCATTGTCTAAAAAATAAGATTATTTAATAATAAATATTACATATAAAATAATAGACTATATTTATTTTTATTAATTTAAACCTTCAAAAATGTTTCCCAGAAGTGAATTTGCTTGTGAAAATAATGAGGCTTCATCATTGCTTAAATTCGACGATTCCAGAAATTGAAACTCTGTTGTTGGCACGTTTTGAACTGGTTTCGCCTTCAGTCGATGATAAGCTTTTCAATTCTTGAGCCCTTTTTCTTGCTTTGTTAGCTTGAACAATGGATGCTACATAAAATTTGGTTATTTAAATATTGAATAATGAACAAAAAGATTTTTAATTAAAAGATTTAATATTTATACTTACGGCATGTTGCGAGAACTTTTATTTTGAAATTCTCAAACTCAATCCTCTTCCTTGGTTTGTAATTTTTAAAACGTATTAATTTAGCACAAATGTTTTGAGAATCTGGACCTGATATTTTTGGCCATTTACAAAAACCTTCATTTCCTTTTATAATTGTCCAATTTGATGGAACAAGTGCAACTGAACCTTCACCTTCGAATTCAACGACACAAAATGTTTTAAACTCAATTAAACTCATTTATTGGTATAATTAAATATTTCACTTTTAATAATTAAACTTTAAAGATTGAATTCCAACTCTCAACGAGATGAATGAAAATAGCTTGGATTTGCTTCCTGTCGATTCGTGTTTGAATCAATGATTGGGCGCAGACTTTAGCGCACAATAACTTTAGATTTTTACTCACTGAAATATCACTGAAGTCTCACTAAAGAATTATATTTTTTTACAAATTATATTCAAGTAATATTTGTATATTAAACTTTACGCATTTATCAGTCATTTTAAGGTAGCTATTTTAAAGTAATATTTCAGGGCCTAAAATTACTTATTAATAAGTTGGAATAAACTAATTTCCGTTACTTAAATTTTAAGTAGGTTTTATAGGTAAGTCATTACTTATATATAACTTTAAGTGAAAATTTTTTACCCTCCTCACTGATTTCTCATTTACATGACAAATACATTTCTAACCCAATTGTACGTGTGTTACGGGGGTATGATATATGTAATGTATTTTATGTTATTTTTTTGAAAAAATTAGTCAAAAATTAGTTATATATTAGTCAAATTAAAAAAATTACTTATATTTCAAGTAATAAATTAGTCATTTATTAGTTTACATAAGTAATATATAAGTCATTTTGTGAACTAATGTATTTGAAATTTCGGCGGTCAAAATGCATTGATTTGTTAAGTTTACTGGAGTATTTAAGTATTAGTCAAATATTAGTTACATTGTTGTTCGGGACGCTAACTGAATTCTGCATAGTTCACTGTCGACTTCTCTGCATTTTACCATTAGAAGAGAATATTTTCCATTAAAATATTATAATAAATATTTTCCGGCAAGTAAAGTCTCGCCAATACATCATTTGCATGAACGTTGGTTGTATATAGTTTGACGTACACTATCTAGTTACACATACATGCGTTCAGTAAACCGCGTATCATTTTTGACTCCCGTAGAGGAAGTGCTAATACAACAATTAAAACAATAATTATAAGGGACTAATAATTTTTCGGAAATAATAATATTACTTAATTCTCTTAAAGCTTTACACATCTTGTAAAAATTGGGTTTAATTCTCCTTTAATTGCTTTAATGAATTAATAACTTAGAAAAGAATTCAATAAGTAAAATTTTTAACAGTAATTTTGATATTGATATATATTTTGATAAAATTTCAAATGTAAGACTAATAACGCCATGACTCATATCATAAATACAAATATTTCAATATTAGATACATAATACATAAAACATACATAATCAATCATTTACTATTATTTACATGTTAGTACTATATATTCCTTATTTTGAAGGAAACATATGACTTTACAATGCAATGGGACGCCTATTGAACATTTGTGATTTTATATCGAAGTATCTATTATTGTTATTTTAAATTACCTAATTAAATTTATCATGTATACCAAGTTACCTATTCCAGAATTCCAACAGATCCAAAATCTGGAATAATGGTCACAACCTTTCGAAATGAATTTAAATCGCAACAATAGGTATATCCTGTGATAGGAAATTAATTTGATTAAATATAATTGAGTTAATGGTATCATATCAATAGCATAGCAGATTTAAATTATAAATCACCCTTTTTAAAATTCTTTCTATCCCAATTTATCCATTTCAATTTATCACATATATTTGGGCAAATAATATCATCATTTTTGGTTTCATCTTGATGTGGATTATTTATCATGATAATTGCAATGGCTTTCTTTTCGTCTGGAACATGTAAAACTTTCCAAGTCAATCTAAAGATATATTGTTATTAATTTATTAAATAATCTTTTAAATGTTGCGTTGTTAAACCTCGGAACAGGAAGTCTTAAATTCTTTTCTTTATCTTTAGCCAAATATATTTCAACGAGATTGTTGTTTACATCATTGAGTTCCAATACTTTAAAAGAACCAGTGTAAACATTTGTGTTTGTTGCTCTTTCAATTGCCAATTTCCGCGTTGTAGATTCTAATGCCTTAAAATAACAACTTTAAATAAATCATATGTTTATATTATAAATGATTGTGTGATTATTTATTCAAACCTTCCAATTTCCATTATTGATCGATTGCCACTGAGGAATTACATTGAAAAAATAATAAGTTGCATTTTGTTCTCGGGCGTAAATGAAATCTCCATCGGGAGAAAGATGACCACGAGCAAAATAAAAAGACTTTGATGAATCAATGTAACGTTTTCCTAATTCTTTTGAACCCACCTTAAATTGAAATAAATATTTTAAAAAATTAAGTTTAGAATAAGAAAGATCTTAAATAATAAAATAATTTAATTTAAAATTTTACAATTTCGGAGACAAATCCAAGTTGACTTTTTTGTGTATATGCTTTATTTGCTTGAATTTTTGAAAAAAGCTCCTTTGAACCTTCTTTAAATGGTGGTCGTTTATTGGAAATTTCAGCCCCATTTAAGAATTCACCATGAATTATGTGAAAAGTCATGACAGTTTCATCTTTATCCGGATTATGACAAGCGGATATCAAAGCTGGCCTTAAAAATTAATTAATATTATAAAAATTAATTGATTGTTTAACTAAATATTTTACTAATTAAGAATTTGATTATAATAAATGCATTTTACATTTTAGTGGAAGTTTCAAAAATAATATTGACAGTCAATAATGTTTTTCCACATTTGTTTTCGTCAGTTATTTCTACCGTTTCTTTGTTCGGAAATTTGCATTCAAAGTCCTTTAAGGTAAATTTCTTTTTTCCATACTAAATAAATTAGTAGTAGAGTATAATGTGCTAAATAGTATTATTTAAATTTCTTGATTATAACATATAATAATTATCTCATCAAGACATTTAATTTTACCGCAATATCACCAGAAGCAAGACATTCAACAAGACTTTCAGCTTCTTTTGAAAATTTCAACGAATTTTTTGCTTTGTTTGCTGTGCTACAACCAACGTAGAAATTTTCATTTTCTTCAAAAGTTAAATATGCTTCACTATCTTTACTGTCTCTTTTTGGATATATTTCATTTGCATCTTTAATGAATAAAGGATAATTTGCAGGAAGGTTTTCTAGTACTAAAATTGATTGATATGATTTATGTTGAACATTGTTTTAACACGCGATGTAAAATTGAAACAAAATTACTTAAAGCTAGCATATTATTAATCAATATATGAAAGGTAGGTATAAGTGTATTTTTAATTACCAATATTACAATGTTTTGCAAATTCGACATCTACATTTCCTAAATAATAAAATAAATTGAAAAAATATAAAAATTATTTATTTTGATCACGTTATTGTATTATTTAAAAGTGTTTAATAAATTTAGTAATACCAAAGAAAAGAACGAGAAAAATATTAAACTGATGCATTATATTTTCAAAAATAAAGTTACACAATATTTTACAAATGGGCAAACATATTGAATATTATAAATAGTTGATCGAATACAACATAATTAATTGATTTGTAAAGTATTTTATCTATTATAAATTTAAAACATTAAAAACATTTTATTGTATATAAAATATAATTTATCACCCTATTAATTATAATTGATAATAATATGTCCCTGCTTGTGGTTTTGTTGTTTGTACAAGATTATCTCAATTATTATTGCTTTAAATAAAACATTTTTAAGAACAAAATATAAATTGAAATGGACGATTGTTTTACACACACAAAGAATTAATGTATAAACTTAATTTTCAAGATTGTATAACATCTGGAACAGATGTCATGTTCATGATTAAGTAAAGATTAAGCATTTGTAATAAGGTTTGTTTACATAAGTTACCTAGTTTATAAACATAATGTCAGTTTTATATCCTACTAACAAGGTACTGAAATAATTAATATTGTCGATTACTGTTTTATATATTACAACGTTTAACATAAGTACTAGTATGTAAATAGTTATCAACAATATCAGTTAATTTAAATTATATAATAAAATTTTTATTAGTAGATTTTTGAATGTAATGTTTATAAACATAAATTATTTATTAAGTTCAAGTATTCAAAAAATAGAGTAATAAACGTTAATTTTTTGTTATATGGAGTAGACTCGTAAAAGTATATGTCTATTTCGCAAAACATTGGATTTTCTTATTTGATAGTATATTCTACAATATACTATCAAATAACAAAAGTATTTAAATAGCAATCATCAATACTACAATTATGTACAATCGTATCATTACATCTTCGAACTGATAGGATTTAGCCAAAAAATCAAATATAAGTTAGTAGAGCAGTTGATTTGAAATAAATAATTAATGATGAGAATTATCACACGGTTGAATGAAATTAATTGTATTCTTCGTTTAGCCTCCAAATCCATTTCCCTCAAATTTTAAAGACATAATATAGTTATCTAATATTTATTTGTATAAAACATAAGTAAATTTTCCTGTCATGTTATTACAGCTCATTATCCAATTAATATTATTCCTTGTTAGGATTAATGGAGAAAATAAATTGAAGATAGATTACAAGTAATAACGATGCATAAAATTAAGCACTTCAACATTTGCCATCAAACTAATGTTTTAAATAATTTTTAATTTTTGTAAATGTTAATTTCCTTAATATGAAAATTATAATTTTACATAGAAAAACGGTGGATAGTATTAATTTTGAACATGAATTCACTCAATTTCTCATTACAGCGCTCCAAAAAATGGGAAATCCAGGGTATACCTTATACTACAAACCAATTATAATAATATAAAATGAATAATAATATAATTTATATTATTTAAATATATCATGTGTTCATTTTTAGATGTTTAGCCATTATAGCAGATTCAAATTTTACCCAAAAATTTGCGACAACTCCTTTTTGTTCTGACACACATTTCTGCCCGGAAAAATTTATTGTGACTTATAATGGTTTGTCAAGAGTTAAATATTACTAATCTTATTGGTAGTAAATAATATACACTGCTTATCTAAATGTAATTAGGTAATAAAGTAATACTTAAATAATAACTGTACAATATAATACATTAAATCAGTAATTCATTTTCAATGTCAATTTTACAGGTGGAAAGTTAAATTCAAAAATAAAGGATAGCCTAAGTGAAGCGAATAAACGAGATTGTGGTGGTTATATGATTTTATTTAGTCATTTTGAAAAAGCCGTTGAAATCTTTACAGAAGGAGATTCGAAAAAAATTCTTAACACTCGAGCAAAGTAACATATATACTTATGCCTAGTGCCTATTACCATTGTATCAGTATAGTGCCTAGTTAATATAAAATTCGTTTTACAAAATCTTATTCAATTTTAATTTTATTTACAGATACCTCATTTGGTATGAAAATAGTTCAGAGAAACTTGAAAAAGATAAAATTTGGAAAAAATTCGTAAACGCTATTTTATTCAAAGGAAAAATTAGAAAAACTCTACGATCGTCGTTAGAAATTAATTCACAATAATAGCATTATTATAAAATATTTCTCATAAAGTATCGAATTTTAAATATGCCATCATGATTTTGTAATTTCTCTTATAATGTTAACATGAATTTCCCTAGATATTTAACTTTCTCAATAATTGGGTTTAAATGGCCAATCCCCGAATCATTGTCAGAACCCACTTTGAGAAAAATCGAATTCTGGCGAAATGGAACATTGAATAAGAATGAACTTTGGTATTACAACAAACTTAAGGATTTTAAAGCCTCAACTCTTAAAATTCTTATTGTGAATCATCCTCCAGGCGTCATTAAATTTTCGTTTAAAGGAGGGGTAAGGAATATTAACCGTATTAAAAAATGATATTATTTGGAAAATTTGATTGTTTAGGGTTAATATTGATATTTATTTATTAGTATGGAGGGATTGAAATTGAAATCTTAAAAGTTTTATCAAACGCCATGAATTTCAATTATGAGTTTATTGATGCTGATCCAACAACAAAATGGGGAGGTCAAAATAAAAGTAGCAACAAATATTTTGGAGGTTTTGCTGTTTTGGCCAACGGAGAAGCTGATATGGGAATTGGATCTTTCTTTACTATACAAAAATATTTGAAAAAAGTTGACATGAGTGTTCCACTTGATGTTGTCTGGTAATAAAATTAAAAAAGGTTTATATTACAAATATTTTGAGATTAGCATAAACGACTTTGATTTTTGATATAAGAATAGGTAATTAACATTGATATTAAATAAATAAACTTGGCATATAACACTGAATATTGACATACCTATATAATAAATAACTTTATAATTTTTATAAGTACATTTACGATATTTTTATTGAATATTCGGTCAAGGTCCAGATAATGGGCAAAAACGGGCAACAATTCCCCGAAAACAGGGTAACGCTGCCCGTTTTCGGGCGACTGTTGCCACACATCGGGCAATGTTGCCACAAATGTGCAACGTTGCCCGAAACGGGAACCTTGCCCGAATGAATTTTAGCAACGAGCAATGGTTGCCCAAAAAAAATTGGAGGTTGCCCGACGCATTTGAAATGCCACAATGCAAATGGGCTAGCATTTCCCACTCCATGATTCACCAGGGTACTCCATGGAGGATGTATTGTATAGGAGAGCAGGATTTAACCTAACCTAACCTCTCCTTATTGAAACACACCCATATTAAGTTTGACAACGTTTTTTCCGGACAACGTAAAGGAAAAGCGACACCTTTTGCCTAGTAGGGAAATGCCAGCCCAAACGATTTTAACATATTAAATGATATATGTCTTTTATAATATAAATATTTTAATAATTAAATCATAATGTTTACTGGATAAATTGTATGTTTTGATAGATATATGTATAATATATTTACTTATTTTATGTAAATTCTGTCGTTGAGGCAACCTCTAGTTTTTTTCAACCATTGCCCGTTGCTAAAATTCATTCGGGCAAGGTACCCGTTTGTGGCAACATTGCACGGTTTGTGGCAACAGTTGCCCGAAAACGGGCAATGGTTGCCTGTTTTAGGCCCAATATCTAGATTACATTTTTACAGAAAAGATTCAACACAACATTTATAGTACATTTATGGCAAAGGTTATTTAATTATTATGTCAAATTTTAGTTGAATTTATGTCAGCGTTATTTATTCTTATTTCAAGTTAATTGGTATCCAATTGAAAAATAAGACTAACTATTTTATTAAAACTTAATTACTATTAATTGTATCTTTATGTTTACAGCACAAGTTTTCTAACTCCAAATCCATCACTTCGATCCAGATACTTGGCTTTATTGTATCCATTTCAATCATCTTTATGGGCATTAGTTATTTTGAGTTTCATGATCACAGTTCCAATTCTCGTCCTTTTCTCCGCTTCTTCAAGAAACAAAGAAATATTGATTTTTAGCGGGAAGTCAGAAGCAACTTTAACAACATTTAGTGTCATGTGCCAAGTTGGGCTCCCTTCATGGCCAAAGTTTGGAATTGTTCGATTTATTTTCATTTCTTATTGGTTCTTTTGGATATGCATTACACTTGGATATAAATGTGCAATGGTGAGAAATAATGATTTCAATTATCGATTTTATTAATTTTTAACAATTTACATTCTTACATAACATTGGAGGATTTAATTGAAATTGGATTTCAGGTTTCCTTTCTCACAATTCCCTTATTTGAGAAACCAATTAATAATTTACTTGATCTTCATGCTTATCAAATCCGATTTGGAGGGTGGGGAATTGAACATGAAAATCTTTTCAAACAAACCATTTCACATCAATCATTATCAATTAAAGATTCCCTTTTGGAAAAATACGAGGTTTTCAATAACACATAAAATAATTAATAATTAATTATAAAATGTGTATAGGAAATATGTATATAGGAAATAATTTAACAATATTTTTTTTAGACAATTGAAGATATTGATGAGGGAATTTCAAATGTAGCAGAAGGGAAATTTGCTTTATATGAGAATAAAAGATTTCTCAAATTCATTCGAAGTACACGGAATATAAGTCGAAGTGGAAGCCCATCAATGAGAATTATGAAACAATGTATTGTTCCCATTCATATAGGGTTTGCTTATGAGAGAAATTCAATCCTTACGTTTCCGATCAATAAGTAGGAAAGTTTCAGCTTTACACATTGATATTAAAATGAAGCATTTAATGTCCATTGAATACAATTTATTAATAGTATTTATTTGTTTTAGACACATAAGGAGATTTCAAGAATCTGGTCTAATGAAGAAATGGGGTCAAAGGTTAATTGCACTCACTAAAGAAGACGAGAAAATGAGAAACACAAATGCTACGGAAAATAATTCAGATGGCGAAGAGGAAAATGAAAATGAAGAAGCAGAAGAAGGCGATGAAGAATCTGATGCTGAGGGAGAACAAAAAAATTCGAAACGAGAAAAAATTCTCGATTTCCAGGATCTTCAAGTAAAATGATTTATTTGAGATAAACTATTAAACTATAATGATAATTTATTTATTTAAAGGTTAATTTTTTAAAAATATATGTCTAATTAAGAATTTATTTGTATAGGGCTCTTTTTATATAATTCTGTTTGGAACAATTTTGAGTGTTGGAGCTTTTTCCTTCGAGCTACTTATCAACAAAAAAATAAATCCTTTATTAAAGACGCAATTTAGACATCAATTGAGTCTGTATTTAAAAGATCCGAAAAGAGAAAAAATGAAACAATATGAAAGAGAATGGAAGGCATTTGAAAAAAGATTTCTTAAAAAAAGGAAGAAAAGTTGCATTAAGATAAAATTTCCTTATATTGAATAATTGATTTTAATTTAAAAATGTGTAAAATTATATTGGTAATAATTTGTGAGATGAATGTACCAATAAAAATTATTGCATCATTGAAATCTATTTATTTATTTTTAATAATTTTCGATCATTAAATAAAGTGAATTCATTTCGTTTAATTTAAATGATATCTTAATGGTGAAATATTTTTAATGTCAATTAAGTTATTAGAATAAATCAATGACAACCATTATGAAAATTTTAAAGGGCTAATTAAGAAGTTCAACAGGTCCAAAATCAGGAAGAGTTTTGACCACTTTCTTGAAGGAAGCCAAATCACAGCAATATGTGTATCCTATAAAGTGGAAAATTTCATATAAAAAATGAACAAGAATTTTTGCTCAAACCTTTTGTAAAATCTTTAGGATTTTTCCAATCAACCCATGAGATTTTACTGCAAATATCTTCACAAATGACGTCTCCCTTTTCCACCTTTGTTTGATGTGGGTTGTTAATCATGATGATAACAACCGATTTCTTTTCAACTGGATTGTAGATCACTTTCCATGTCAATCTAAAATACATTAAAAAATTAATTACTTTAAATCAAGTTATTTTCAATAATTAACAATATTCTTTAAATTTTAATACTTTGGAACTGGCAAATATCGATTTCCTGCTTCGTCAGTTGCCAAATAAATTTCAACTAATTTTTCCTTAATATCTTTAAGCTTTAAGACGCCTAAAGCACCGGTGTAAATAATTAATTCAACTTTCTTGGCTTTTGCCATGTCCCGTGCTCTGAATTCTAACGCCTTAAATTAGTCAAAATTTTTAAATAGTTATAACTCAAATTTAACGAGCTTTAATCAGTTGTAATCATCATTTTAATTAGTTGATATAACCTTCCAATTTCCATTATTAATTGATTGCCACTGTGGAACGCAATTAAAATAATAATAAGTAGCGTCCTGTTCAAAAACGAAAGGAAAATCTCCATCTGGTGCCAAATGACCACGAGCAAGATAGTAAGAATTTGAAACATTAATATACTGTTGCCCTAATAGATTTGATCCAACCTAAAGCACATATTTATATTATATATTATGTATGTATGTAACTACTTACATATCGTACAGTACATACTGATAAGATTATACAGATACTTTTAATAATTTAAGTATATAATATATGGTATTAATACCATATATTATAATGATAATTATCGCTTTAAAATATACTGGTATTTCTTACAAGGTCTGCAACTTGTGCTGATTGATGCCTTTGGTTGTACCCCAAATTGCAATCAAAATTATTATAAAGATCTTTATGACCTTCTTTGAAATTTGGCCGATCGTTTGAAATTTGAGCAGCTTCCATAGCAGCGCCATGAATAATATGAGAAGTCATAACTGTAGATGAAACTTTTGAATCGTGGCAAGCAGCGATCATTGGAGATCTGAAGGAAATATTAATAATAAACGTAAATTATTGTAATTAGCGTAAAATGTATGAGAACTTATTATTTAAAGTACATATAATTGATTTATGTAATTGTTTTTTTACTGTGGAGTGACAGCTTCAAATTTGATATTGACTTTAAGCAAATTGTTTCCACATCCAGTTTTTTCAATACTAACTTTTTCATGGTTTTTTGGAGAACATTCAAATTGGCTTACGCTTATGATGTTTTGGTTGTACTTTGAGTAAATAATTATGATATTAATTTTATAATTTTAAGAATTTTTATAAAATTAAAATAATTTAAGAATGAATTTTATACCGAAAATTCTCCTGAAGATAAGCATTCGATAATACTTTCCTTTTGCGATGAAAATTTCAATAGATTGTCTTCTGTAGTTTCAGAACTGCATGCAACTGAAAATTTTTCTTTTTCTGCAAAAGTTAAAATACTTGTGGTCGGATTGGTCTTTGTAGGATAAATTACGTTGGAATTTCTCAGGAAAAACGGTTTGTTTGTAGGAAGATCTTTTAAATCTGTGATTTTAGTATATTAAAGATTATAAACCTTTATATTTTTTATTATGTATGCAATTGATAAATTACTGATAACACATATATAGTAAATAATAAAAATGAAGATTAAAAAAATGATATTTACCAATAGTGCAGTCTTTAGCAAAGACGCCAACAAAGCCTAAATTTTTAAAGATTTTAAAAATTTTAATCAAATTTAAAAAAAATGTATATATAATTTTAGTAATTTATGGGTATTATGAATTTAGAAAATAAATAAAATTAACTCTAAAATAGCTTATGTACGACTCACATAATGCTAATAAAATTGCGCAATGGAACTTCATGATTCCCCGAATATGTCTATAATTTTAGAATGAGATTTAAAATTTTACCCCTTTTATATTTGCATACACGTATTTTGCATTTGAATACAAAACATGTTTTATCGGTATTAATTTCACCACTATGCATTATATTTAAATTTTTAAATAATTATTGAAGAAATTATGCAATTTAATTCATATTCAGTTAATCATTATGTTCATTAGCATTATGTGTCATTTTTAAAATTTTCCTTTGAAAATTAAGAAATTTTAAGAATGTGTTTAATTCGCCTTTTTGTTAATTGACTGATTATTATGCTGAAAACTTATATAAAAGTTATGGAGTATTAAAGACTTATTTAAATATATTGTTAAATATTTATTAATTCGTAATAATAGAATTTGAAGGACAAGTTGAATTGGTTAGTTTACACAATAAAATAAACTATGACTAAATGATATAATCCACGTATTATTCATTTAATAAATTATTCTATTCATCATTTGCTATGTAACTTTATTGTAATTGTATGATACCTACTAATCAAATAGTTCAACAGGACCAAAATCAGGCAAGACTTTAACAACTTTTTTGAATGATGGTAAATCGCAACAGTAAGTGTAACCTATTTAAGAAAACGAGATTATTTAAAAAATGACGAAGATTTGAAATGTAATAATAATAATTAAATATTTGCCTTTTTTAAAATCAGTTGTATTCCAATTGATCCAAGAAATTTTACTACAAATGTCTTGACAAATAATATCGTTTTTTTGAAGAATTGTTTGATGAGGATTGTTTATCATTATTATTGCTGTTGCCTTCTTTTCGCTTGGGTTATGTAACACCTTCCATGTCAATCTACATGGCATTATTATATAAAATAATTAAATTACAATTCACAATTATTGAAATCCTAGAAGCAGAAACTACAAAAATTATACTTCGGTGCAGGTAATCTCCATTTGCTTTCTTTGTCCTTTGCAAGATAAATGTCAACAGGGTTGCTTTTAGCGTCTAAAAGTTTTAAAATCTCATAGCTTCCGGTATAAATGTTCAAATTCATGGCTTTTGAAAGGGCCAACTTTCTCGTTACAAATTCCAACGCCTTTATACAAATGCTTTGTTTTGAATCAAACTTATCGACTTAAATCATTATTATTGTTAATTACTCTATGTGGTTTAATAAAGAAAATAACCTTCCAATTTCCATTGTTAATAGCTTGCCATTGAGGGACAACATTGAAATAATAATAAGTTGCATTTTGCTCTCGAATGTAAATGAAATCTCCATCAGGAGCTAAATGACCACGAGCAAAGTAATAAGATTTTGCAACGTCAATGTAGAGTTTTCCTCGTTCTTTGGACCCAACCTAGGATTAATAAAATCAGCAAGTATATCATATACGTATTATAGTTTCATTTTTACCTACTTTACATAAAATACTTTGAAATTAATTTAATTTACAATTTCAGAAACAACATCCAATTGGTTTTTTTGCGTGTATGCGTCATTTGCATCGATAGTTTTATAGAGATCTTTATGGCCTTCTTTAAATGATGGTCGATCATTCGACTTTTGAGCTGCATTCAAATTTCCACCATGAATTGTATGAAAAGTCATTACGGTTGCATCCAAATGTGGATTATGACATGTTGATATCATCGGGTTTCTATATAATATAAATGCGAGTATTATACATGAACAAATATTAGAAAAAATATAATATAATTTTTAGATCAGTATTAGTATTTGATTTTACTGTGGTGTTGAAGCCTCAAATATTATTTTAACATTAATCAAATTTTCACCGCATTCATTTCCTTCAATAACAACTTTTTCTTTGTTAGGAGCTGTGCATTCAAAATCTTTAGTGCCCAAATTCGTTTTTGAATACTATTAATTAAAATATAAAAGTTGAATTGGTTTAAATAAGTAATACAAAAAGTAGTTAAGTAAATGCAAAAAGTTAAAATTGCCTTAACCATTAACTGCCCCTTTGATGAACATTCAACATTACTTTCATACTCTTTGGAAAAGTTCAAAGCATTTTTATTTGTGTCTTTGGAACTACACCCAACAAGGAATTTCTCTTTTTCTTCAAACGCTAAATATTCTGCACTGTCTTTATTAGTTTTCTGTGGATAAATTTCATTTGATTTCCTTATAAAAAATGGAAAATTTTCAGGAGCGTCTTTCAAATCTAACAATATGAAATTGCAATCATCAATTATCCTGAAATGTTTTATATTTCTAACTTACCAAGTACACAATTTTTGGCAATTATTTCACCTAAAAAATATAAAAATTAGCAATTTAAGTGTGGTAAAACTTTCAATAACAATAATCGATCAATACATTTAGCACACTAACTAAGAGTTATTTAAGTTGAATCTATTAATTACCAAAATTGAAAAGAATAAAGAGTATAAGGAGAGTCATATTGATTGTAAGACAGATCAATTGAGATATTTATCAGATATTTTGAGATTATTAAAAATGAATACCACATACAATTTTTATATATTGGAAAAGTTATGTAAAATGTTCGTTGGATTGACAAAATAATTCATTTGAACAATTGTTTTATTATTTTAAATTGCATTGTACTTTTGTGTATTGGTGTCAATGTAGGAGAAATACAATGAAATACTAAATATTTATAAAGTTAAAATAAATAAAAGTAGTAGTTGTCCCGCTATTATACATTTTTACAACATAATGTAAATGTAATATGCATGTACGTAATATAATGGTAAAAAAATAACATTTTTTATATAAATTTATCCAACAAAACCGTCAATTTAAAATTATTGTGAATTTTATGAATTGAATTGATACTTTTGGATCAATATGTCTTTATTTTAGACAAACTAGACGACCTTGGATGGAGAAAATTTTGAAAAAGTATTTTATTAATATTTATTAAGTAAGGTATACAATATATACTATATACAATATATTAAATATAGTATTTCCCATGAACATATAGCATCTATTTATGATAAAAATTGTAGGTATTGCTAGCAAAACTTTAAACATTTTTTGCCAAGTTTTATCGTTTACCCAATTGAAGTTATTATCTACTGATAAAAATATACCATTGATGTTATTAAATGATAATTAATGTTAAAAATATTTCTAGATATCAATAATGAATAATTAATATGAGCGTTTTTTCTTCTTAATAATTAATTAATTTCTTATCCAAAAGATGTAATTTACATGCATTGTATTATTTAAAGATAAAACTACTATATTATACTAGACTAGTTTATTTCATGATTTTCATGATTCTCATGCCTTACGAAATAAGAGTTTAATTGATTTTTTTATTTGTATCAGTCTTCCAACCAATCTAAAAATGTAGATTTCAACTAATGTAATTACAGATAGTAAGATAATATAGAAAGTTAGATTGTATTCTTATTAATACTCCATGTTCTGAATTTGTTCTTTATTTGGTCAATATTGCCTAAACAAAATGTACAAAATTTTATTTATTGGAATTTTCGCAAGCATTTGTTTAAGTTCATCTGCTCTGGATATTACTTGTAGAAATTTAGTAGCTCAAAATGGACTTAACATGACAAGGGTACAATTCAATTTTAAATATATTACTAATCATATAATCCATTCATTGGTAAACTCCATATAAAAAATAATATTATTAATTTACTAATAATATTATACATAGACATAATAGAATTAAATGAGTCAGTAAAAGTGCCAATGAAAATATTATTTTTATTGAAGATGACAGGAGAATGGTATATGATCAAGACATCCACAGAAAGTGATGTTGAACCTTCCTGTATAAGGGCTAGAGTTATGGACTTGTTTCGCGAAGATAAGGACAAATTCATGGTTTATTATAGATATCCAAGATACGATGAAGAATTAAACCCATTTCAACGGTTTTACGGTATAAAAATCCAAAACGAGCAAACGCCTGGACATTGGACCATGAAATATCCTGGTTTACCTTATGGTGAATATTTTAATTATAATACTTTTACTCTTACTTTGTTTGGGGTAAAATCATAAAAATGTATTTTTTTAATTTAATGTTTATTTTTAATATAGATATGATTAGTGTGTATGTTCTTCATTCTGACTATAAGTCGACCCTCGGTGTGATTTGTGTTCAATACGATGGAGATGTTTGGGTTGACACCATTGGGATGTTTGGCAGAGAAAGAATTTTAAGTGGAGAGACTGTCATGGCTTATCAACATTACTTGAATACGTTCGGAATAGATGTCCCATTTTACGACGTTTCTCACGACAATAGTTGTACAATTGACTAGTCAATGAGATCAAATCGCACGGTGTATCAAGATTATAATATTTTGAATATTATTTAAATAAATAAATTGTGTTTAATGTCCATTGTTTAATTTATGGCAATTTCTCTTGATTTTATTTTTCTCATTAATAAAATTCAATAAAGAGATAGTCTTTCATTTGATAAATTATAAATATTTTAACTTTTTTGATTAAATTAAAATTAAAATAAATCAGTTTAACAATTCAATTAACGTTTATTTTGCAATGCTGTACGGAGTCTGGCACGGAATAGGCTGATATGTGGATGTTTTAGGGCATTTTGCGACTTTGTAGTTTTGAAGTTTATATTCAGCCTTTATATTGTTCAACTTTATGAAAAGTTGTAAGTTCAGAATATTGATGAAAATTCCGAAATCAGAACTGAATTGAAATTATTTTGTGAAATCAGTTTTTCGATTAATATTCAACAATTAAATAGTTAGTGGTTAATAATGAATTCCTCATTAAGAAGAGCAATAACTTCATTAAGAATAAATAAGAGTCAATTTAGTAGTCCATTTATAAGAGTTCAATCAGGTAAGCTTAAAATTATATTTTTCAAAATAATTATACATTAAAATTAAATGTCAAATTAAAAATGAGCAACTGAATTAAAACATCATTTACATTTTTAGAAGTTCCTTCTCGTGGGATAAAGCGATGGGTTCGTCCAATGATTTTAACTTTCAATAAACTGAGGGAGAAGGAGATAAAAATTCCAAATCCTCGTTCTTCATTTGCCGAATGGTAATTTGAATTTGACTTAAAAGTATTTTATTAATTTGTAATTTACCTAAATAAAATATGAATGAATATAATTAAAATAATTAAACATTAGGAATTATAACGCCGAATTGTTTGCTCTTGGCAAGCGGCTTGGCGAAACCTTCAATGATCCTCTCTTACGACAAGCCCTCATTGACGAATCATTTGCAATCGATGAAAAACTTAAACAAGCTGAAGTTGGAATTGAGCAGGAAACTGCAATGAGTCACAATGAATCAATGGCCCTTGAAGGAAATGAAATTCTTAAAAAAATCATAAGAGAAACACTCAAAGACGAATATCCCAAATTTCCATCACAAGGAATTGAGTAAGAGACAAATTTGTTAATTAAATTAATTAATGTAATATTTATATTAAGTTTAAATGCAAACTCATTTTTAATGTTTGAAATATTTAAAGTGCTGTAGCAAATTACTTAACGAGCGATGAAGTAATGGCATATATTTCAAAGCATATTGGGACAAGTGATTTAATATTGGTCCCCATCAATGTAAGTTTATTAATTTAATTTAAACCTTTATAATCGAGTGAAAATGAAAATAAAGCCATTAAATGTCATACCTAATTTATTTCCTATTAGGACTATCCACCAAATGAAAAGATCCTTGCTAAAGCGTTTCGTGCTATCGTCTCAGCCCTCAACACCTCCTCAGGAAGCAGAAGAACAAAGAGATTCGTTCAAGATATTGTTGTAACTCATCTTTGTGGAAAAGACATTAATGAAATCTGGGACATCCCTTTCCCATGGAGACAATTGGAATCGATCCTACAAGATTCACCAGAGCCCAGAATATTGCGCGAAGCAGGGAAAAACACAATTTTGTCTTCATTTGTCATTGGACTTTACAACAATGAGAAAAAGCTCATCGGAACTGGTTAATATTTTTTACTATTGAATACTAGCATGTTTATTCTCAATAACTACTATTTTGTCTTATACGTTATGTAACTGCATATTTAAATAGTTTTATTTGAAAGAATTTATTATTGAATTTAAATAATTTTTAATTTTTCAGGTATTGGAGAGACAGTCGAAATTGCCCAAGAAATGGCAGCAAGGGATGCCTTAGCTATTCACTTTAATACAAAAGAACCTCGACCGCCATTTAAGTTCCTTCGTGAAAATGAAATGATTGAAAGTGAAAGGAAGCATTTAAGTTCATCTTAATGTTTTTAAGTCTTATAGTTCAATTAATTGTTAGTTTTAGAATTTTTTTATTTATTAATGTGTTTATTTAACCCAGGCAGTGTGTGTCGCCTGATTTATAAATACTACTTTATACATGTAATGTACGATGTAGAATTTAATAAGAATAGCGGTTTACAAACTTGACAGAAAAAGGTTTCATTGTTGACTATCTTTATATGATTAAAAATGAGTCTGTCAATTTTTTAAATAAAATGTGAAAGCATATTTCATGTTACATAATTTTAGGTATTTATTGGATCAAAAATAAGTCCATTGACCATTTTTAGCATTTTATCATTTTTATGAAAAATGTTGAAAATTAAGCTTAAGCTAAAATTTCTAATTCTTTCATAACTCGCAGGACCAATTCTTCTTCGTAAGGTTTTCCCACAATTTGTACGCCGATTGGCATGCCGATAGATTCTTTGATGCTCTGAATAGATAGGAAATTGGATACATTTTTTATATTTGTTTATTTATATAGATTAAACAATTAAATTACTTCTAGTGCGAGTTGTTTCATAAAATCCCCTTTGTGATTGTAGTTTTTGTTCTGATTTTTTCCAGATTCAATCCCAAATTTTACAATTCCAGCAGGGAAATCAACGAGGTTCCACATGAAAGTATAAATTGCTGCCTCTGTGAATTTTAATTTTTATTAAATATTTAAACAATTAATTACTTAATTTATTATTTATTAATCAATCCTTATCTTACCAACGGATCTCGTAATATCATCAACTCGGATTGCTGGAAAAGCATAAGAAGGGCAAAGAATCAAATCAATTTCTTTATTTTTCATGTTATCCAAAATCTTTCTTATGATTTCATCTCTTTGTGTCATTGAGTCCCAAAGATCTTTCGATTCCCTGATATTCATCCCAGCATTGATATAAACAGGATTTACACCAAAGAAATTAGGAAATTTCGAGAATAGTTTTCTTTTCCAAAATGGCATTTTGTTAATTTCATATAATCCTTCAATCACATCAGCCACTTGATCATTTTTCAACATTTTGACAAGATTCGTCCCCATGTCAGCTCCGCTCAATTCAAGAATTAAACTCATTATTTCTTCAGAGTTGTCAATTTCAAATGGAATCATTTCATGGCCAAATGATCCCAAAGCATTTTTGGCTTTTAAAACAATATCAGTTGTGTCACCCATTGTAGGAAATTGTGAGAGCGATGTGAAATATCCAATTTTAAGCTTATGTGTTGAACTAAAATCCTTATTTTAAAAAATCAAATAAATAATTGTAATTAAATCTTGAATTTAAATGTAAATTAATTATAATATTGGTTACTTTTTCATTCCAAGGTATTGGCATTGAAATTCCATCATTTTCATGTTGTTGATTTTTGTAAGTTACTGCTTTGAATATTTGCGCAACTTCCGAAGCCCTTTGAGCTAAAATGGCTGGAACTGATGTGACTTTAAAAGAAAGAATATTTAATGTCAATTATATTTAAATGTCAATTAAGTGCTTAATACAGATGCTAACATTAAGTATATTAAGGAAACTTACGACCAATGCATTTTTGGATACATTGACTGAACCCTTGACGGCTCAATCGATCTTTTGTTGGTTTAATTGTTGAAATTCCGCAAAAATGAGCTGGAACTCTTCCTGAGCCGCCAGTGTCAGAGCCAGTTCCAAATGGAGCTCCATTTGCTGCGACAAGACATCCAGTTCCACTGCTTGATCCTCCAGGGCTTAATTTCTTATTCAAGGGATTCAACGTTTTTCCGAAGATCGGGTTATTACTCGCGAAAGAGATGCAAGTTTGCGGCAAATTCGTTTTGCAAAATGGGATTGCTCCTTCTTCAATGAGAATCTCAACAAGTGTTGCTGATTTTTTCGCAGGTTTATTTATGTTTCGTGCGTAGCCAACCGTCGAGTCCATTCCCTTTACATCTGTGTCGTCCTTGATGCAAATTGGAATACCGTGAAGACTTCCTTTAATTTCGTCCATTGAGTCAAGTTCTTCGGCCATTTTCTATACAAAATAAGTGTACGTGTTATATAAGTGTTATACGTGTTATATAAGTGTACGTTATGTGTTACGTGTTGAAATAAAATATAATTAGCACACATATTTAATTGCATAAGTAGATGGAATAATGGAACATACCATAGCATATGGAATATATTCTGTTACACAGTTGAACTCATCTGTTACTTTCAGTGATTTTCCTATAAATGCGGAAAGAACTTGCGTGGCTGAAAGTTCCCGCCTTTGAAGTTTTCCACTGAGCTCATCAAAAGAGAGAATTGTAATTTCTTGAACATCTTCGTGTTCCAATTTAAGCTGTTTAAATGATGCAGATCTTTCTTTCTGTTTGGCTTCAACTTTCTCACGAAGAATTATTCGTTCCTACAATAAATGGATTACAGTGATATTATTGACAATAAATAATGAGAATGAATTATTAACCATATTATGAGTAATATTCAAAAGCGATTTGCTAACTAATTTTAAATTAATTATGCACATGAAGTTTTAAGATCTAATAATTTTAAATACTGTCTATAAAAAGTCGATCATAATTAGTAGTCATTCTGTACCTTAGAATTTGAACTATTAAACATTGTGGAATAGCAGAAATTCAAAATTAGTCAAAATTCGGATAAAATTAACTTTAATAGTTGATCAATCAAAAAAGACGGAGATCTACCTAATATGTATAGTTTAGGAATAGTTAGAAAAGTTTTGAGAAAGGAAATGGCTAAAAGTAAATGGTGAGATTTGATTTGTCCAATGTATTCTAAAAAGTATATGTATATAGTAGTGTCTGACCACTTGTCCGACTTAGAAATCAAGTTTGTAAAAAAAGTTTTGGGTCATTTCCTAGTAATATACCAAATTAAACCTCAATAAATGCAGATAAAAACGTGACATTGTTTATTAGAAATGGCTTTCTCTGTTAGTCACATGGACCTTGGGTATAGAGTAAAGAACGTCGAGAAAATTACAGAATGGATCAATTAAGATTTTGTGTATATAATTTTATTAAAAAGATCATTAGGCTTTCAAGATTTTTGAGAGATATTAAGCAAATATCGTCATTCTTATCGATAAGCCAATTTTCAATTTACTCCACTTGATTCTAGACTGAAATTGCTAAATCTCATTCGTAGTTTTTTCAAGTGTGTAAATTTGTGTATGTCTATGTTTACCATTTCTCAGCACGTTACTTTTAAAGCTTAATATTTGGCACTTTTAGTTATGATCTTATGTAGATTAAAGTTAGACAAACTTTGAATAATTGATATCAGTTTGATGAAATTAAAATTAAATTAAGGAAAGTATAAACCAAGTCGGACAAGTGGTAGGACATAACTATGTACTTAGGTACAGATATGTTATTTTGGATGTTACAGTATGATATTCGTTGTAATTTATTATTGCAATTATAAGTGGATATATAATATATATATATATTCGTTATCATACGATATAATTGCTGATAACCCAAGTGACATTAACTTGAACCTGTCTACAAATAATCTTCACAAATAAGTCACAAACATAAGAAATGAAAGTATATTTCAATGTCTATCCTATCCTTAAATAACCAATTAATGCAAGTATGTATATGAATACTTAATGAACATAATTATACTTAATAACTATATTATGTACCATTAAATACATTTCATACTGTATTGATGGTTCATTTATATACATTTATCATGTTTATTACATGCAACATGCAATAATAACTCCAATAAAATTTAATTTATACCCAATTTGTTTAATTTAAACATTGACTTCAAAACCTACAATAATATTGTCATTGATGTCAGTGTTAAGCCCTTACATAAAAATTGAATCTTATGGTTTTTATGCACACTCAATTGAAATTTAATTGATTTAACCTTAAAATAGTTAAGTATAGGATTTTAATAAATCCATTAAATGTAAATATGTATCACATTTATTTCTTTGTATTTGAATTTTTTCATGTATTTTCATTCATTTATAAATAAATTCAATCATAAATGTAATAGAAAATATTGGTTTTATGATAAGTATTGCAAAATCCACAAAAAGCCCAGCTTCAAAAAAGAACAAAGCAATGACGAGGAACTTGAGAGTACAATTCTTTACAGTTGCATGTCTTTCATTGTAGTCAGTCTCACAAAATTGCCAGCACAATAAATGGACGGAGACGAGGACGAGGAAAATGATGATATATGCGGAAATAAGTGTAAGGTAGAGGGATCTCAAGAGTTGAAGCCAGTAAGGAAGGATTCCTTGAGGAAAAAATATTTCACAAAGCTTCTGATTAAATTCACTGATTAATCCGAATGCTCCAATAGCAAATACAAAGGATCTAATGTTGAATGTCTATGAAAGAGTCGATTCACTTGGTTTTGGATCAGGGAAGATCAAGCCATTAACAATTGTAAAAATAAATAGTAGATATTTGAGCAACATTAGAAGGGTTAATGTTAAAATTTTTATATTATCAAAATAACCAAAATTTAATGAATGTGAGTCAACTTTTAAAATATTATGATTGCGAGTAAGACACATCGAAAATGAAAATATCTTAGAAATTCGTTTATGGAATTGAATATTCATTAAGAAAAATTTTCTGTCAAAAGACTAATTTTTGAAAAACGATTATGATCATAATTTCAAAAAAATTCTAAATACGATAAGCATCAAAAAATCACATTCTATTGGTATAATATTTGAGGAATTTTCTTTCCATTTTGGCTTTTATGAGCCTTTTGGATTGTCTTCATTGTTGTTGGAGATTGTTTTCATTATTTAATTTGGCTACTCTAAATAATAATAATATATGGTAAATTAATTTCAATTTTAAACTGTACAAAAAAGTGTATCTCCAAGGTAGTCGAAAGCCGACGTGCAAGTTAGCCAAATAGCCGACGTCCAAAGTTAGCCGAATATTTCTTTAAACATTACAACTCCTATCTAATCTCCAAGTTGGCCGAATAGCCGACGCCCAAGTTAGCCGAATACCCAAAACACACACTACAGTCGATCTCCAAGTTGTCCGAATACTTACAAAATATCTTAAAGTGTGTCTCACTATATCCTAAAATTGTGTCTCTGTCTTTTATATTATATAATTATATTTATTATTGCGATTAATCTTTAAACTTAATGTTGTTAATATTAGAATTTTGATCTTAATTTTATGTCAAATAAATAGTGCTGATCACTTCATCACCAATTTCACCAATCTGAAGTCAGTAATTTAAAATTATTATAAACCCAAATAAACTTCGATAAACAAACCTAACCTAACCTAATACCAATAACCAATAGATAAACTATATATTTTATTTTAAAAACGCAAATTAACAAGCTGAAGAACCAGCTTATTTTATGTAAACTCCTGTATAATGATATTTTCATAAAGCATATAATATTCAAAATAATAATTCAAACAACGATAATTTTTATGTAAATGGATATTGTGAAACTATGCTATATTATATCTTTCTATATCAAAGAGAACCTTTTGAAAGTATTCGACTTGAAAACTTGGAGATCGGCTGCTGTTCCCTTTCGGATATTCGGCTAACTTGTACGTCGGCTATTCGGCCAACTTGGAGATTAGATGGGCGTTGTAATTTTGAAGGAAATATTCGACTAACTTGCACGTCGGCTTTCGGCTAACTGGGATCTCACACAAAAAAGCTACTGGTATCGCAGTTGTAAATAGATAAAATCTACAACCAAAATTAATTTAGTATTAGCTAAAAATAATTTTAACCTAAGCTTTTAACTAGAAAAAATATTCAAAAAATATCATGTAGGTAATTAACAATACTTGACAATTATTTTTTAAATGTTTAGCAAAACTTTATCACCTTCATATCTCGATTTTTTATATAAAGCAAGTAGGTAACTTATATTTAATATAAAATACCAGATATACCAATATTAAGTTATTATTATTAAATACTACATAGAAGTAGTACACTAGTATTTTTATAAATATAAGGTTTGGAGTTAATTATTTTCTTATTCATTACATTTTTATACTTTTAAATTAAATTGCTCTAACTCTTTCATTGCTTATTGTCATTTCTCGCTAAAAGATAAACTTTCAATGAATGAGGAAAACCTCAAATATGAAAACACTTTGCCTTATATATTTATTTAATTACTCTTATTTATAAGCACACATTTATAAAATATAAGTTATTCTTAACAGATGGTGAACCAAAATATTTATTAAGAAAAATATTTAATATAAATTAACTTAAATATATAAATTTTTCATTATAGTTAAAAAAATTAGTCTGTAAACCAATTCAACTCACTCTAAAATCTTACACTGTGATGACTATGAATATTTTGATAAAAACACTTTTATTAATATTATATATTGGAGCCTTAGTCACTGGATATAAAATAAGAGATGAAGATGATGCACTGGTATTTATAATTTTAATTTAATTTTATAACAAAAATACAATTTTAATCTCTGTTTTTTATACAAAATTTTAGGAATTTCTTGAAAAATTTGGCTACGTTGACGACGAAGAAAAAAATTCAATGAACATGGTTGATATAAAAACATCGATAAAGGAATATCAACATATGTCCAACCTTAAAGAAACTGGCGTCTTAGACGAACCAACACTGAAAAAGATGAATTCCCCCAGGTGTGGAAATAAAGATGTAAAGATTGTCAGAGATCCAAATACAAATGAAATAATAAGACAGAAAAGATATGATTTGTTTCCCGAAAAGCCAAAATGGGAAAAACGAGAAGTTACATATAAAATCATTAATTATTCTCGTCAAATCCACAAAAACCCATTGTTGGATAAAAACAAAATTGACAAATCAATTAGAATGGCATTCAAAATATGGGAAAATGCCGCCAATATTCAATTTATTAGTTCTCCAAATCATGCAAGTTGAAAATTTTAAAATTAATTTATAAAGTAGTTTAAATAACTTTATTATTGATTATTTAAAATTAAATTCTAATTTTTCCTACATTAAGGCCAAGGCTGATATTGAAATTCGGTTTACTTTGGGAACACATCCTGAAGATGGTTATGCATTTGATGGTCCCGGGACAGTTTTAGCCCACGCGTTTCCACCTGGGGGGGGCGATATAGGCGGAGATGTACATTTCGACGATGAAGAACAATGGACCGTTGATTCGCCTATTGGATACAGTATGTTATATGTTGCACTTCATGAAATCGGTAAGAATATTATAGAATTACTTATTTCGACATGATTACATTTTTAATGCAATTGCAATTAATATTATGAATTAATAATATATTTAAAATTTTATTATTAGGACACGCTTTAGGATTAGGTCACTCTAATGTCAAAGGAACAATAATGAAGGCAACTTACGCACCATATAGGCCGATGCTTAAACTTCATGATGATGATATTGAAGGCATTCAAGTAAAGTCATTAATAAAATTATTTATTGAAACAATAACTATAGTAATGAAAGATAGTTAGATTTGTCTAAATATTTAATTAAAACTAATGGTAAATTTAAAAAAGGCGCTTTATGGACCAAACATACGTAGTGGAAGTCAAACAACGCTTAAACCTCAGAAACCTACAGAAACCAAACCAACGAAGACTACAGTTCAGAAATATACAAAAACTACTTTGAAAATAAAAACTGAAGCAACCACTAAAACGACACAGACAACGACGCCAGCAACGACGCAAAAAACAACTACACAAGAATCACCTTGGTGGTGGTCATTTTTTAATAGAAAGCAAAAAGACGAGAAAATTGATATGAAAACGGCGGATAAATCAAAAACGGAATTTGTTAGACCCAATATATGTGAAGATTCTTCAATTGACGCTATTACGATGATAGACGACTTAATTTATGTTTTTAAAGGTTCGCAATTTTATAAATTTGAATTTTATGATTTGACTTATAATTAACATATAATTTTTATAATTATTATTTATTATAGGTGCTTATGTATTTGCCATTTCAAAAGACACGAAACAAATGTTATCTGGATGGCCACAAAGAATAGGTTTTGCTTTTAAAAATCTTGAAGATGACATTGACGCTGGTTTTACAAGAAGAAATGGAGATACATTCTTTTTTAAAGTTAATACATTACAATTACTCTATATTCATATTATCTCAAATATGTGTTTTATTAAAAATTATGCATTAACATTTTAAAAAGTTAAAACTTAATATTGTTAGGGAAATAAATACTGGAAATATTCAAAAACTTCGCCACTATCTGGATATCCAAAAAGGATGGAAAAGCATTTTAATGGAATTCCAAACAATGTCGACGCTGCATTAGTTTTTCCTTGGAATGACTTATTTTATTTCATTAAAGGTTTATTTTTTAAAATTAAAAAATATTCTATGATTTATTGTATCATTTTTAATTGTGTAATGTATAGTATTTTATTATATTGTTGATTGTGTTATTTATTAAAGGAGACAAGTATTGGGTATTTAATCCTAAAACAAAGCCGAGTGTTCAAGATATTTATCCAAAGCCAATTGATGATTTTGGGCTAAAACATAAAATTGATGCTGCTTTGGGAGATTTCTCAACGAACTCTTTGTATTTCTTTCAAATGAATGTTATTTGGAAATTTTATCCTTCAACGTTTAAGGTAAAATAATAAATAATAAAAAAATAACATACCAATAATTTTTATCTATTCTATCTAATGTGGCAAATTCAATTAAAAAGTTAAACAAAATGTTTCCTTAAAGGGAGGAAGATAAAGGGTTTTTTTAACTTCTCTAACTACTTTATAAGGAATTGATTATTGTAGAAGGAAAATATTTTGAATCTTCTATACTAAATTTCCAGTTTATCTAAATGATATTTTTGATATTTCAGATTTCAAAAGATTTTATTGTGTCGAAAGATTGGTTTGGATGTGTTTGAAATTTGGAATTTACTGTTTCACAGAGCAAAGATTTGGAATTAATATTTTATGATATAAACATAACATAACGTTATAATGTATCGTATTTATTATATTCTTAATAACAATTTTGTAATTTGGTTGAACGATTAAATGAATAGTGTGAAAAATGTCCTTTAATTTTACTTGTTGGTTATCCTTAAGGATTTAAGTAAATTTTAAAATTTTGGTTTCCTTATTCCTTCCTAATTAAATTTTTTTAATGATATGAAAATGTTCTGATTTCTATAATAAGCCGTCACTTAATAATTTAATTTGCATTTTAGTAATGCAAATAAAGAACTTATTGTTATTAGAGCTATTAAATACATTTTAAAAATATTTCCCTCTAAACGAGAATCTTGACAATTAAAATGAAAATTGATCGTGAAATCAAAATAATATATTTCATACTTTTCACAAATTTTACAAACGTCTTTTGTCAAGAATCTTTCAAAGAAATTGAAAATAATCAACGGTCTATAATTCATAATACCAAAAAACAGGATAAGATAAATAAAATTAGAATTAAACGATTTGTGCTAAAAGAGGATTATAAATGGAACCATTTTAACATTACTTATAGCATTGTTAACTATTCTCATCAGGTCAATAGGGAAAATCCCTTATTGAGCAAAGAAAAAATTGACAGAGAGATTTCCAAAGCTTTTAAACTTTGGGAAAAAGCTTCAAAATTTAAATTTTACAGAGTTTCACCTCAGGACAAGCCAGAGGTAAGTTTTTAATAAAAATCCAAAAAATTCAATCTGATTTTTGAAAAACTTGATGTGAGAATTCACTGTGTGTAACATTGTAATCATACATTTAATTAACTATTTAGGCCGATATAATAATTTCCTTCGTCACTGGAAAACATGTAAATTGTATTTATGACTTTGCTACATCTAATCAAGTTGCTCATGCCTTCTTTCCCGGCACTGGTTTTGGAGGGGACATTCATTTTAATGATAAGGAAATTTGGAGTGTGAATTCAAGTGAAGGCGTCGATATTTATCATACGGCTGTTCATGAAATAGGCAATTCAATTCATTTTTTATATTTGTGTATGCATCGGTACTATTTGGTATAGTATATAGTTACATACTTATTTTATTTTTTAATATAAAGGTCATTCTCTTGGCTTGGGCCATTCAAAGGTTAAGGGATCAATTATGTACCCAACAGGACAAAAAGATTTTATGCAAGGGCCTGAAATAAAGCTGCACCAGGATGACATTAATGGAATACAAGTAAGATTTTTAATATTTTGGATATAAATTTTTTTAAATTTTTAATATTCAAATCATTATTTATTAAGTGAAACTGAAACTGAAATTTTTAATGGTTCTTTTACTTTACTTGTTAGTGTATGTATGGACATTATGAAAAAGAAATTTGTGAAATGAAGTCTCAGGGTATTATTAATTTAATGAACACGCTTATTTTTTTTTATTTAATCTTTATTTTATAATCTTTGTGTTATTTGAAATTAAGAACAAATTAAGAACAATTTACCCATAAAAGCTATGGTGTTACAAATCATTTATCATTGTCACTACTACCATTGGTATTTATCATTAAATTACTTAGCTAATTTGCAAATTGTGTCTTTTGTGGTATTTTACAGATACAATAATAAAAATAAATTTTATAAAAATAAGTTTGTAAGTATACCTAACTGATATTTGATTTGATTTTAATAAATATCATTTAAAAATAAATCAAAAATAATTAAGTTTTGATCTTAATCTTTTATAAATAATTGTTAATATATAATTTAATAATTTAATGCTTAGTAAATAAAAAAATCCAGTTATTATAATATATTTAAAATGGTATAATTACGCATAATTTGTCTAATAATATCCATTTTTATAATTTATAAGGAAAATCATATTTGTTTTTATTTGACCTCGTTGATAAAATGCCTATTTATTGACCATAATGTTGATTAAGTTTATTCTCTCTTACAAACTTCCCAAAAGCAAACTCATAAAAAATGCATCAAATAATAATTTAAAACTAATACTCAGAATCAGTCAGCAGCCAATACAAATTGATTAAAAATCATATTAGATTAATTCTATTCGCAATGAAAATTCTTAAGCATTTAATCAGTGTATTTGTTATAGTATTATTACGTTATTTTAATATAACTTCCACCAATAAAGTTAAAGATGAGGATGACGCAGTGGTGAGAAACCATTATGTTATTATTAATATGTTAATATTTAAACAATTTGAACTTAATTCTACTGACTAAAACATAGATAAAGTTAATAAATAGTCTTTATTCATACATAGATAAAGTTAATAAATAGAATGATTTATTATTTATATATAATGAAAAATTAAATTTATCTAAATAGCAATTTCTACAACGATTTGGGTATTTAAAACAAGATAAAGGAAGCACACTTAACATGGTCGATGAAAAAGCCGCAATTAAAGAATTCCAACATATGGGAGGGCTTAAAGAAACAGGGAATCTTGACAAAAACACAATTAAATTAATGAATTCTCCAAGATGCGGAAATAAAGACAAAGGCAAAGGTTTAAATCCATCTGGAAGAGTTAAACGTTATAAAATCAATCAAAACAGAATTAAATGGAGAAAATCTGAGATTACATATAAAATTCTCAAATATTCCGAAAAGTTAAGCAAAAATGAGATTGACACTGAAATTGGTCGTGCTTTTAAATTATGAGAAAATGAGACTCCTTTGTATTTTATTAAAAAGTCTTTACCAAATAAGGAAAATGTAATAATATTGTGTTTTGCATTAATCCCAAATAAGATAATAATACATAAAACATAAAATTACTCAAAATTTCATTTTAATATTTAAGGTTGATATTGAAATTATATTTACAACTGGTAAACATGACGAAGACGCAAATCCATTTTATGGGACTGGAAGCACTGCGACAGCTCATGCATTTTTCCCTTATTCGTATAACAAAATTGGAGGAGATATTCATTTTAATGATGCGTATCAATGGACAGTAAATTCAACATCGGGATTTAATTTACTAAATACTGCTATCCATGAAATTGGTATTCATTAAATGATCTGAGAAAATAAAAATATTGAAATAATTCATTGATAATTGACATTGGATTGTAAATTGAATTAAAAATTGGAGTGTAGGGCACGCGATAGGAATTGATCATTCAAATGTGAAAGGAACGGTAATGTGGCCATTCACAAAGCCTTATATACCAAATATTAAACTTCATAAAGATGATATAGAAGCTGCGCAAGTAATATTGATAAACGAATACTTTAAATATTATAAAAGATAAAATAAAAATATTTATTAAAATGTCAGATTTTTTATTAATTAATTTAAATTGGTAATTAACCCTAATTATATTAATTTTACAATTTAGGATCTTTATGGAATTTATAATTCAAAACATTCAAGCACAATAAAACAAACAAATGTTTTCACAACTACTCCAACAACTTTTACAGAAACGACAACAAAACTTAGTTGGATAAAATGGATTAAAAATTATTTTACTAAAAAACCAAAAGTTAAAAAAGCAAATGATAGAAAGATTAATTATATAATGTGAAAAAATGTTATTTAATTATGCTTGTGGGTCAAAGTCCAGGACGCGGGCCTGTTTCGGGCAACTATTGCCCGAAAAGAGGCAATGATTGCCCGAAAAGAGGCAATGATTGCCCGAAAAGAGGCAATGATTGCCCGAAAAGAGGCAACCATTGCCCGAAACGGGCAACGTTGCCCGTTTCGGGCAATTTAGCCTTTTTGAGGCAACATTGCCCAAAAACGGGCAATGGTTGCCTCTTTTCGGGCAATGGTTGCCCGAAACAGGCCCGCGTTCTGGACTTTGACCGTTGCCTGAAAAGGGGTAATGGTTACCCGAAAAGAGGTAATGGTTATCTGAAAACAGGCAATGGTTACCCGAATTCGGGCAACTGTCGACCGAAAACGAGCAATGTTGCCTCAAACGGGTAACGTTGCCCGAAACGGGTAACGTTGCCCGAAACGGGTAAGGTTGCCCGAATGAAATATTACAACGGGCAATGGTTGCCCGGAATTTAAAAAAAAAGTTACCCGAATAGTCCGAATTAAATTTTCATCGTTGTGTCCAAAATCAATCCTATATACAAAAAATTCTATAAATCGGTTAAGCTAAAAATGGGCAAAGCCCGTTTTCGGTCGACAGTTGCCCATTACCCCTTTTCAGGCAACCATTACCTGAAATCGGTTAGTCACTACCGGTTTTCGGGCAATGGTTGCCAGTTTTCACCCCGTTTCCTTCACCTAGACCTTTATTCCTAATTAAACAATTTTAATTATATCAAAATATGACGAAAAATACAATAAGCTGTCCTTTATAAAATATTTGTGTTAACTTTTACTTTATGTATTTGAAAAATTATTTCCTATGTCGTATTTTAAAATAAAAAAAGTTTATAAAAATATGTTATAACGTGATACTTTATTTGAAACTTTTAATTACACTTGGCCACTATAAAAATAACATTTAAAAATTTCTAATTAACTTTTAAATAATTATGTATAAGTTTTTGTCCTCATCATTTATAAATAATAACTAAATATTATTTTAATATTAGTAAAAAGCTTAATTTAAGACAACTGTCAAGTAATAATCATAATATAAATTGGTGTGCATAATTTTAATTACTAATTACGCATTGTTATCTCCATTTTTAATAGCTTATATATAAGGAAAACCATATATTTGTTTTTTAACGGCTCTGATTAAAAATGGTATGTTATATAATCCAAGTTGTTTAGAAAGTGCTTTCACTCTTACTTCCATAAAAGGAAAAATAGTCTAATAAAAACCAAAATCAAAATCTGTACTTATCTAAAACTAATACTTAGAGCCAGTCAGCACCATTGATCGCAATTCATTTTACATAAATATTTAATATTTATAATTATTATAATGAAAAAGATTAAGCATTTAATCAATGTATTCGTTATTGTATTTTTGTGTTATTTTATAATAATTACCAGCCATAAAGTAAAAGATGAAGAAGACGCAATCGTAAGAATCCATTTACAATATATATTATTTAATATTTAAACAATTTGAACAGAGTTGCAATAACACTATCATTATTCATCAAATTCTCTATTCGCTTTAATATTCTTTATATAATAAGTAGACCATAATTATGGGCTCTGTAGTCTCATTTAAATAACTTTTTTATTAATTGACTTGAATATTGAACCTAATATATACAGTCGTATATAGTATAAGGTAAAAAATTGTAAGATGTCAAAAGTTACTACGTCAGTTTTTGTGAACTCTTGAAAAGGGGTCACAATTTCGTCATTTTCACCATTTAAGATTTTTTTCCCTTTCCTATTTAAAATTGTCTTTAATGACTGTTAATTGATGTAGTCTGACATTATCGGATCATTTAAGGTTCAAATTACAAAAAACGTTTGTGATTAAATCCTATGATTCAAGATAATAAGACGTCATATCATTAATAATGAAAAGAATCAATCTCATTTGGCTTTATCACTCTCCTCAATTTCTCCAAGATGGAGAACAACATTGCGAACCAACATTAGGATAAATATCATAATTTAAACATTTCATACTCTTTAATTAATTGTGATCTTACAGATAAATATTACCACAATCTCAATTAAGGATAAACTGGAAAACGCATTGAGAGCGGTTATCGCCCGTTTTCCATCGGCATTGAAATTACGGTTTAACAGAAATCCTACCCTTTCCTTCTCTAAACTTTTTAAAGAAAATTAAAACATTAGCTTTTGGGGCAGTTTAGCAAATATTGGATATCGTGTATACAAAACATCGTAACTCGTTTTGTTTCAATAGTAAATCCAGCGAGAAGAAAGGAAAAAAGTGGGAAAAGTTGATCTTAATTCAATAATGCACAAAAGGTCACGGAGTGACTTTTGACACAATATTTTTTTACCTTATACTACATTCCTACTGTACAGGGTGGTACGTAAGTTGGTAACTTTTTTTATAGGGTATTAGGGTTTTAAGATGCGTGATTTCTCTTTTCACCATTTCTCTGAGAAAGCGTTTAATTCCTTTCTCATTTTGATTTTATAATCTAATTATGGAAAATAGGGGCAGATTAAATAATGACGAAAGGATTTACGTTGTTGAAGAGTTTGCTCGGGTGAATAACGCAGAAGTTGTTCGAAAATGGCCTTTTGCTAATTTAGCACCAACTTGTTCAGCAATCCGAAAAGTAGTGAGAAAGTTTAAGGAGACTGGTAGTATCTTGGATAAAAAATCGAGAGGATAACCAAGAACAATTCGCACTTAAGAAAGCTCCCTGATATTGAAGCCATTTATGCTGGCTTCGATATCAGGGAGCACTGGTACCAAATGGATGGGGCCCCAGGTTATTTTGACAAGGCTCATGAGCGAAAATTTTGCAATGAATTGGATAGAACTGGGCGGACCTATTGCATAGCCATTTCGCTCTCCGGATCTGACTCCTCTTGACTTCTTTTTATGGGGGTATGTTAAAAATAAGATCTACGCCAACAATCCCACAACACTCGGAGAACTCAAAGCTGGAATCATCAAAGCATTTGCAGAAGTCCTCGTTGCTATATGAAAACGAGCTTGTGAATCAGTCGAATGTCGTTTGCAGCAATGCATCAAGACAAATGGAGCTCATGTGATAAATTAAAATTAATTTCCTTATTCAATGATGTATAAAGCATATTATTGTTGATTGTTAGAAAATTCATGTTAAAATTAAAAATTCTATAAATGATTAAAAAAAGATACCAACTTAAGGACCACCCTGTATATATAAGGTTCAATTTTTAAGTCAATTGGTTAATTAATAAAAAAAGTAATTTAAATGAGACCACAGAACCTATAATTATGGTCCACTAATTATAGTGAAAAATTAATTTTATTTTTAATAGGAATTTCTACAAAGATATGGGTATTTAAAAGATAACGGAAACGCACTTAACATGGTCGATGAAAAAGCCGCAATTAAAGAATTCCAACATATGGGAGGGCTTAAAGAAACAGGGAATCTTGACAAAAACACAATTAAATTAATGAATTCTCCAAGATGTGGAAATAAAGACAAAGGCAGAGATTTAAATCCATCTGAAAGAATTAAACGTTATAAAATCAATCAAAACAGAGACAAATGGAGTAAATCTGAGATTACATATAAAATTCTCAAATATTCCGAAAAGTTAAGCAAAGATGAGATTGACACGGAAATTGGTCGTGCTTTTAAATTATGGGAAAATGAGACTCCTTTGTATTTTATTAAAAAGTCCTCATTACCTGTAAGTCTATCTTTTGCACACAATAATGTAAATGTACAGGGTGGGCAATAAGTATCTTTATTTTTTAAATATGCAATCATATAAAAATAGATACTTAATGCCCACCCTGTACAAACAGTAAAGTATATTAATCCAAAATAAGGAGAATAAATAAAATAAATTTCATTTATTATCTTTAAGGTTGATATTGAAATTTCATTTTCAACTGGTAAACATTGCGTTGGAAAACCATTTGATGTTTACACAGCGGGTCATGCATTTTACCCTAATTCATTTGACAAAATTGGAGGTGATGTTCATTTTAATGATGCGTTTCAATGGACTTTTAATTCAACATTTGGAGATAATTTATTAACTACTGCTATCCATGAAATTGGTATTTATTAAAATAATTGATGTAAGGTTTTTGAATAAAAATTTTGAATGTAGGCCACGCAATAGGAATTGGTCATTCAGATGTGAAAGGATCGTTAATGTGGCCATATACGCAGGATTATAATCCAAATGTTAAACTTCATAATGATGATATTAAAGCTGCCCAAGTAATATTCCTAATCAAATAGTTTAAATATTATAAAAGATTTAATAAAAAATTATAAGTTTTTTTAATTAATTTTTTTAAATAATTATGTTAATTTAACAATTTAGGATCTTTATGGACCGAAACATTCTAGTACAACAAAACAAACAATTTCCACAACTACTCCAACAACCATTTTTACAGAAACAACAACAGAACTTAGTTGGATTGATTGGTTTAAATATTATTTTACTAAAAAACCAAAAGTTAAAAATGAAAATGACCTTTGCGACAATCCTAAAATTGATGCAATAACTATGATGACAAACACAATGATTTATGTTTTTCACGGTAATTAACTAGAATGTGATTAGAATCAGATCAATTTTTGTTGTCTAAAAATAATTTTAAAAATTCACAGGTTCTCAAGTATATGCATTATCATCTTTAAAAAATAGACACATTTTAGTAGGAAACATTTCTACTGTTTTTAATGATAAAAGCCTTCCTAGTAACATCGATGCTGCATTTTCAAAAATGAATGGAGAAACTTTTATTTTCAAGGTAATGTCTAGATTAGAAATCTTTTTGACTTTTTTTGCCAAAGGCGCAAGATATAGTAAGTTGATAACTCATATTGATCATTACAATTCATCTAACTATATCTTTTGGCAAAAAAGTCTTAAGGGTTTCTAAATTAGGCAGTATTACATATTATCTTTTATTGTATTTTTGTATTAGGTAATGTACCTACACTAAAATCATTAATAAATAGTTATCATTAATATTATTTTTCCTAAATTAACATAATTTTACATTATAATGTTATTTATAAATACCATCTTATTTATTAAATAGGGAGATAAAGTATGGAGATTTATTCAAGGAATTCCGTTGTTTTTTAATAATCCCAAATTAATAGAAAAACAATTTAAAGGAATTCCCAATGATATTGACGCTGCATTTGTGCATCCAATAACAGACTATATATATTTCACTAAAGGTTTACTCATTCATTTTAAATACTATATACCTCTGATAATGTATCAATATCGTAGTTTTTATTTCATAATTAAGGAACAAATTATTGGCGATACGATCAAAAGATTGGTAAAGTTGATGCTTCTTATCCGCGCTCATTAACTGACTTTGGAATTAAAGGGAATATTAACGCTGCTTTCATAAACTTTTTGACTTTAGAAAAATATTTTTTCAAAGGTTTTAATGTTTGGACTGCCAGTAGAGAAAAAAAGGTTAGAATGTATTTAATTGTAATAATTAATTTAAATTTTGAATTTTATATTAATATTGACTTACCTTGAATTATGTAACTATTTAACAGGTCGTTGAAAGCCGTTTTGAAAAATCAGCAGAATGGTTTGGATGCAAAGAAAAGCCAAATAAGAGAAATTCTGATTTTGATAATTTTAATCAATATGATAAATAAATTTGATTTTTATTATTAATCTGCTTTTGCAGTCCTAAGATTTAATTAACATTTATTATACTTAAAATTACATTCAAATTAAAATAAATCATTAATTTCTATGATTACTATTATTATTATGTAAGTACAAATTTACATTGATTAATCTCTACTAAGTAAGAAGAAAAATCACTACTATCCATGATTTTACCCAAAATGCAAAAAGAGTGTTGGTGAGATATTTATGAGATAAACATTGAACAATATAAGACATAATTTACTTTAATAATTTTTATTGTTTATTTATTTAACGTTGTTAGTTTTATCATTTAAATAATAATTATAAAATATTGTATGTATTAATTAATGAATGCCAATTTCAATATCCCAATATTATAAATAACAAGTGAAGGTGTTGCAAAATTTGACCGAAAAGATAAATATGAATACAAATAGCAATCTGATTACAAATTAAAATTAAACAAAACAACGAAAATTAAATAATTCCCCAATGCCAATAATCTTTTGAAAATTATGAAACTGAACACTCTTTAATCAGAATATTTAATATTGTATATATATATATATATAAAACAATAATGTATAAGTAAAAGTTACATGTAATACTTTTGAACTAGAACTTATAAATCAATGAATTCATCATAGTTTTGTTAATTAATTATTAATCATTATACATTGTTGTTGAAAAGTATAAGTTAAAGAATATTACTTCATAGACTTCATACAGATATTAGTTTTTACCTTTTATGATTGCGTAAATTGAAAAGTTTTTCTTAGAAAAAATGTCTCCCATTTACGCAATTTTTTCTGTGTAGGAAAATAAGATTTAAGAAAAAAATGTCCAAAAAGAGCAAAGTAGGAAGTGTTGGCAAATAAAATAAGCTTAAGTAAACTGTTAGTCGCAGAGCAAGATTAATCAAAGTCTAAAAAATAAATAAATACTTTCACTCTATTTATGTTAATTTCCTTCAATAAAGTTGAGGGTATTTATTCTCAATAACAGAATTTGAATCGTTATTATTTATTAAGAATCTATTAAATAATCAAATTCAAAAAAAAATTTAAATATGAGCATTACATTTCATGGAACAAGTGTAGAAAAGTAGATAATATCCTACTAAAAATTGGATCAACTGTATCGTAGTAATTCCAATACTTATAAATTTACTAATCTTAATATCATAAATAAAAAGGTCAAACATCCCAAATCCATTATGATCTGGGGAGCCATGAGTAGCAGAGGAGTTGGGAAGGTGAAATTCATCGATGGAACGGTCGACAAGAAAAAATACCAAGACATTCTTCAAACTCATCTTCTTCCTTCAATTCCCAAGTTAGTGCACAACGGAAACTTCACATTTCAGCAGGATTCTGCACCTTCTCACACGGCGAAATCCACCAAAACTTGGTTTGAAACTAACAACATTGTTGTGATGGACTGGTAGCCAAGTTCCCCCGACATGAATGTCATCGAAGCATTATGACCCATTGTCAAAAAACCCGTTCGTCGTAGAAATCCTTCCAATGGCGAAGAATTAAAAAGGATCGTGAAGGAGGAATGGGACAAAATAACTCCCGAAACATGCAGGCGCCTCGTTTCTTCAATGAAAAGTAGAATTCGGGAATTAATAAGAGTCAAAGGAGATGTTACAAAATACTAACGATAAGTGTTTAATTTATTTTTATATTTAAGAACATAAACCAAAAACTGTGCCAACTCATAATTGATAGTGGAGTAGTTTGCATGGTATACCTTTGAACTAGAATTTATTATTCAATGACTAACAAAGTTTTATTAATTAATTATTAAACATTATTTTGTTGAAAAGTATAAGTTATAAATAAAATATTAGTTGATCACATACAGATATTATATATAGGTAGTTGTTACGATTGTGTAAATGAAAAAGATTTTTAAGAAAAATAAGTCTCCAAATTATTCAATTTTTTTCTTCTGTGTAGGAAAATAAGATTTAAGAAAAAAATGTCCAAACAGAGCAGTGTAGGAAATGTTGACAAATAAAATAAGTTTAAGTAAACTGTCGGCAGCATGGCAAGATTGATCAAAGTCTAAAAAAATCAATAAATATTTTCAACGCTGTTTATGTTAATTTCCTTAATAAAATTAAAAAATCTAGGGTATTTGTTCCCAATGACACAATAAGTATATTATTATACCTAAGTATGTTATATTAACATGTATGTTACTACATAAATGTTAATATACGTATAAAATAAGTAATCAAATTTTTTTTTAAATATTTAAAAATGATTATATTACATTTCATAAAACAAGTGTAGACAATTAGCCCAAATCCAAATATAAATTGGATCAACTGTATCGTAGTAATTCCAATACTTATAAATTTACTAATCTTAATATCAGCCATCTAAATATTTTCATCAAATAAAAAAAAATAATATTGATTAAATATATCAAAATATTATATTAATTTTACCTTAGCAGCAAAATACGAATACATGATCGAATGCACTGAATAATTTACAGCTGGCATAATCAGTGTAAAGGGATCCATAGTGATCATAGCATACATTGAAGCAACAAAAACACTAGTATGGTGATACCTATATTATATATGTAATATAAATTTTAAAGATGCATTTGTTTCTTAAAAAAATATTATACAGCTTATATAATGATAGTTAAATTTACCAATGCAGAAAAATTAATGGTCTTTTCCTTAAAACGATGAAGAGTGTGTCACCAAATTCAAAAAATTTCGAAATGACAAACGCAGAATACCAAAATACAAACGAATGGGAAACTTCGATTCTTAAAGAGTAAAAAAACGACACTTGTGACTTGTAATTAATTATTTACTCTAGATAGATTTAATATTAAAAAAGTGATAAAATAGAAATATTTAAAAATTTACCTGTTGCAATTCATTTTGTGAAATCCAAATTGAACATAATTGTAAAAAAGTTCAGGAATAACTTTCCAAGCTCCGACTATTGAAAAAACAGCTAGAGCCAGATTCCAAATAATTAACGGTTTTTTTAAATCAAAAGGAGTTCTATTCTTCATAAACTTTTGAATTCCGAACATTGTGATTATATAAACGAAACAACTGACGTAAATCCAAAGAAAATGATTGTGAATGAATCCTCTAAACTCGTTTAAATCAAATTTCTCAAAGTCGTATGAACTTTGAATATTGATTAAATCTTTTGGGTTAATTTCTTCAAAGGGGTATTTAAAAGTTTTATTGACTACTTTTGACACGTTGAAAATTAGCAACATTGTGATATATTTTGTATTTAAATTATATTAATTAATTAAAATTTAATTTGCAAGACTTGAAGAAATGCAACGTTAAGAAATTGATATAAATATTGGAATGTTCAAGAAGGAATGAATTTATAAAATATATCACAATTCTATTTTATACTCCTTGAAGGATATTATGTATTGTGTTTAGCTATTGTAATATTTTTGTATGCATATAATGTTATTTATAAGAAGTTTAAAAATTGGAAAATTTAATTCTTTATGCATCAACTATTTAAGAGATGAATAGCATAAAAGAGATTCGGCGTAGTTTCTGTATTATGACTTATAATGACCGGATGTGAAGTTATATATACGATACTTTATTATAAAGCACAATAAAATTGAGAATACTAATTATTAAATTGTAAATATTTAAAGGTGCAGAATGAAAGTAATTAAATAAATTACAGGGTCCTCCAATATTACTTATATCTATTTGTAGGTATTCATTTAATTAAAGAACTCCTCATCTTATTAGAAAAAAATATTCACTAGCGATTTTTTAGGTTGTACCATTTTTACTTGCATATATAGTATACATCCCTTCCTAACATAGAGTACATGTACATACATAATAAAAATATTGCTCATATGAGCGTGCGATTCTGACTACCTGTGAATAGGGAATTCATTCAAGTCTTAAATTAGTCATGGTTATTTAACTTCAACACTTATCTTATAAAGTATTGTCTTATTCTACGTACATAAAACAAGGTTTTCCACCTTTTTTATTTTAGCTTGAAATTTTCTCTACTTCAACAATTAAAAAGGTAGAAGAGCTTGTTTTACATAAAAATAAATGTCAATTCTCATTTATTTATATCAATTTTCAAAAATATCAATTTAAAATATTTTTTCAAAGGTAGGGTTTAGGTTTGAAGCAACCAAAAATCACTGGAAATATGTAGAAATAAACTTTAAAACTATTTTAAGCAATAATCTAGTGCAACTTTTTTATAAATGATTTCCATATGAAATTTAGTTACCTATAGTGCATTTAAAAGAATTCACATAATAATTAAAAGTTAACTTGAAATCGACGTAACTTTAAAATCATGATTCAAAGGTCATTTAAAGTTCCTATTCTTCTATTCATCAATTTTTGCTGAATCAATGATAATTTTTAATATTTATCTATCTTAAAGATTACATAAAAATAGAATAAATATAAAGGCATTGTATACAATCGAACCACGACCTCCTCAGCCTTTAAAGCAGTTAAAATTAAGAATATTAATTTAATACTCACCAACATTAAATTTAATATGGTACATATCTGTAATTTAGCAGCTTTGTATCATATGTAGATTTTAATCAAAACCATAAAAATTGTATTTTTATATCTACCAATATTCAATGAATGTAATTAAATAGAGTATATGTAATAATATAATAAGGCTGGGATTTCGAATCCTTGCATGTGAGGATTTTCACCATGGTGCACCATGGTGAGGCTATTCATTTTTATTGGGTGAGGTTAGGTTAGATGGCGCAACGTGTGCTCATATACCAATACTCACCTCACCATGGTGCACCATTGATCGTACAAGGATTTGAAATGTCAGCCTATAATAAATACAGGTATAGTGGTAGAGGTAGACGCTTCCAAACTTTACCAAACTTATCTAAAATACATCTCATGCATATCGTAAGAAATATAAAGCACTATATATACCTCATACTTGCTCTATAAAAACCTTAACATTTTATGTCCGATACTCAAATCCAATCACTTCGAATTCCTAATAAACATAATTGTTATACCTAAACTATATTACGGAATTGAATTGTGGGGCAACGCCAATAGTATTAATCTAACTCCTGTAAATAATTGTATGAAACAGTTTGCTAAACTGGCCTTAAATAAGTTAAAATACAACAGAATAACCGAAGACTTAACAAAAAATTAAATTGGCTCTTACCCTCAAACCAATTCTTGTATTGTATATCCACACTTATGTATCAAATTATGGAACCTTCAATTTGCCCTTCTTATTTTACAAACTACTTTATAAGAAAGTCAGATGTTCATAATACTAATACGCGCTCTAAAACAGAATTAAGATGTGCAATCTCCCTAAATAATAATTACGGCACTCGTTCACTCTCTTATCTTGGCCCTACGATTTGGAATAAATTCACAAAAAACTACCACATTCAAAGATCTATAAATGACTCCGATGATGAATTTAGATCCAAAGCCCGTGCGAATCGAATCGAATCTCATTGAAGAAAAATACCTATTTACTTCTCTTTAAGGACCAATTTTCCACATAATATACCATTTATATTCTAATGCTTAATCCTGTACACCATATATAAATAAATGTGCTTACCTCTCGTGCATTATCGGGTAAATCTCCAAAATATGTATGTTATAATAAATTTAAAGTTAAGTTAACCCTCAAATTTTATTATTTTTATGAGAATTATTACATTGCATTAAACACATTATCAAAAATATATAATCATTTATTTAATAATTCAATTACCTATTAAGCATTTTATTATTATTCTATTATTATGTACAAAACAATTAGAAATATTTGTATTAAAAATACGTGAAATATATATGCCGATATATATACAGGTAAATATTATTATTATTGCACTTTTTTATTCTTTTGAAAATAAGATTTTAAGAAAAAATTGCCAAACAAGGCAAGGTATGAAATATTAACAATGAAAATAGTTTTAATTACATTATTCGATGCATGGCAAGAATGTCCAAAACCTATATAAAATAAATATATTTTAACACATATATAATATAATTCTCGTTAATTACTATGCATATAAATAATGTGGTATACAGGTATAATAATTTTATTTGATATTGTGTACTTACTTTTGATGAAATAAACGTAAATAAGGACAGCGAGGCCAATGGAAAATTGAACCAGCTGCATTGTCGTGATTCCCATACTTATTGTTTTGTTTATTTTAACATCAGCTGCCTAAATATTTTATAACGTTATAAATCAAATAGGTAATATGTTATTTTAAAAAAGTATAAAATAATTATTATTATTGACCTTAGCTGCAAAATAAGTGTACATAACCGAATGCACAGCATAATTTAATGCTGCTAGATTTACTGTAAAATTATCGAAAGTGTTCATACAATACATTGTAACAAGCAAGACACTAGCGTGGTGATACCTAAATAAATATTGATATAAAAATGTAGATGAACCATGATAATGTAGATAAATATTTCACTATAAATATTATAAACAATATTAATCTAATTACCAGTGTAAGAAAATTAAAGGTTTTTTTCTCAATACAATGAAGAGCGTATCACCAAATTCAAATATTTTTGAAATAGCAAAGGCTGAATACCAAAATGTTAGCGAATGCGAAACTTCTAGTCTAAAAATTAAAAATTCGAAATTGAGAAAATGAAAATTTTGAATACTCATGCATGGTATAGTTAAAAATATTAAATTGGAAACAATTATATACCTGCTGCAATTTGTATTGTAGAATCCATAATGAAAATAGTCATATAAAAGTTCAGGGATAACTTTCGAAATCCCGATGATTGAAAATACAGCGAGAGCCAAATTCCATATAAGTAGGGGTTTTTTTAAATCAAATGCTGGTCTATTTTTCATATATGCCTGAATACCAAAAATGGTAATTATATAGGCAATGCACATTCCATAGAGCCAGGTAAAATTGTTGTTAATTAATTCTCTTAATCCATTGAAGTCAAATTTTTCATAATCGTACGAAGTCTGTATATAATCCAAATCTTTGGGATTTATTTCTTCAAAGGAATATTTAAGTTGATTGACCACTGAACTTGAAACGTTTGCCATTGTGAACTATAAATATGAGATTCAGAAAAATGGAAATATAGAAGCAGATCCAATTCAACCCGAAGAGGAATATCTGCTAATGAATAAAAGTTGAAACTTGCCATTTTATATAAATCTCATGATAGCAATTATAATTAATATTCGTAGCGTATATAAAATAAAGACCATATAGACAATATTTTTTCTCAATTATCAAACGACAGCCTCTGTGAATAAAAACTTACATATATACGATGATTTTTTGCTTCAAATCAGGTTAGGCCATTAAGCTCTCAATGTTTCTTATACATACATACATTTCTTATAATGTTTCTTATAGTGCGAAAATAATGAAACATTATAGGAAAAACCAAAAGTATTAAGTTGAGGAAATCCGATATGGAATACGTATAATATAAAATGATTGAAATTATGTGGGAATTTAAATTAAACTCAAAGGAAAACAACACATTTATTTTTTGTATACTGGAGGATAATATTTAAATAATCCAAAATAATTTTATGCTTTTATTTTAATATAAATAAGTCTAATTCAGTGATTTGAATCTTATTATCCTGGCGGAAAATAAGATTCAAACCACTACCTAACTTGGCTGAGATCCCGTTGTCCGGTCGAGTTTTCCGGCAAATTCTGGCAGTTGTCGTGACGGCAACTGCCGGAACAATCAAAATGTTTATAAATGGTTTAGTTTACCTTATTTTAGGTTAGGTTAGGCTAGGTTTGAAAACGTTCAATTCACTCTCTAATTTAACCTAACCTAACTTATGATAATAAAAATAAAACATAATTTTAGGCAACTGCCGCAATTCCTATAATATATACAAGGCGGCAGTTGCCGTGACGGCAACTGCCGGAAAACCCGACCAGACAACGGGAACTCAGCCACCTAACTTAGCCTAACAAAAAATAGATTAAAATATTTTTAAGAAGTAGTTTAAGTAATGGTTGGATGTTAGAAAAAGCAATGGTTGAAAGGATTTTTGAAGGGTTTTTTTTAAATTATGAACTCTAAAACAGCGATTCAAGTTTTTATTGATTAAAAATTATTTTTTGGGGAGAATCTCAATTTGTTTTGATATGATTTTAAATTTTAGACAATGAAAAGGAAAATAACAAATATTTCAAAAATAAGTGATTTTTCAATGATTAATATTTTTAATATTTTTCATCAAAAAATGTTAAACATCGACTTCATTTAAGTTCTAATATTTAATTTAAGTACCCAATTAACGTTGAATAATCATTGTAAATAACATGTAAGATTATCTAACATTAAGAATTACATACTCTTATTACTACATATTACCTAATCAATATTCTTCAATTCCGTTATTCCATAAATGTATTAAAAGTTTAAAAGTGATGGGGTGTAATTATCAAACGTAAACCCATTAAACCTGTTGCCCACTCACCAAAGGCGCTCGGGAAGGAAAAAGGAATAAAAACTTCATTTAATCATTTCGTCTTTCTCCTCTTTTTCAAGTGTGCGGGGGCGATTAGTGTGAAAGGATATTTTATTGGAGAAAAGAGTGAAGAGCTTGAAACACGGAATTCAGTGATTCGGCTTCTTATATTCATATAACTTTTTTCTCTAACTAATCCTATATAAATATAACAAGTTACTTATTTACTTTACTCTTAGTTAAAGCAATATTAATATCTTTCAACTTATTGGTTTATATCACAATAGCTCATTTTTATTTACCATAGCCAATATAACCATACAGTATAGTCTATACAGTATAGGTAATACAATATACCTGTAGGTACTATAGGTATCATTTTATTTGGAATAATGTAAAATAGACATGTAGCAAATTTAGCTTTAAGCCTCATTTTGTCCTTTTACCTTTCTTCCACCGAGTCATTTGAAGAATTGAGGAAACATTGAGTCGGAACACGCAGTTCATTTTAGACGGGGATTTATGTGGATTGAAGGCGGTCAAGTGGACCATTCGACTCCTCAATCGCTTCCTTGCACACGACAAGGAAATCTCCCTCAAACTACCGACAAGACTCAAATATCGATTCTAATGATGGGGGTGAAGGGGAAAACTTATGATTTGGATTCAACATTAAAGGAGAAGATAAACAATGGAATTTTGTATAGATTATATGAAACGCACGTCTTGCGCTTTTTTTCTCCCATCTGCTCTTCCCACGCAGTCTTTCAGGTCTTTCCTTCTTTTTATCCAATTAAGAAACTTGAATTGAAGATGGAAGGCAAAAATGAACAGAAATAGAAATATTCTTGTTTAATTCAAATTCCCTATATTTTGATTATTTTTATTATATTTATAATTGGCAAAGTCTAATCTTGGATTTATTCAATTATTGGAAAATACAAATACATACTTCAATAAATGTTCTTTAATACGTCCTTTAATATATTTAATAGAAGGAAGATTTTTTTAAAATTACAATATACTGATATTTATCATATAAATATAACATGTTAATTCAAAATAAGTTCTCTATTATGAAACAAATATTGTAATGGCAAACGCTTGAAGACTTGAAGTTAAACTTCCTCTTGGCTCATCTGCGGGAGTCAATTAGGCAGGAGTTGGAGATTTAATTAAGAGCTCGAGCTTTTGGATTATTTTATGAGGGTTTCTCTTGAAAGTTCTCTAACCAATTAAGGGGAATAATAATTCTCACTAATTGAGAAGAAACAGAGGTCGCGGAGGTTCGAGAGAACTTTATTCCCTTAATTCAATTGAAAAGTTTCCAAACTCATTACACCTTAACACATACACACACATACTCTCTCCAGACTTCTCCATTTCTCCACTCACTGCCGAGGGTATTACTTGACAATTACATTACGGAGTTTCGGGTCATTCTCCCTCAGTCTTCTCATCCATTCCGACTCTCTTTGCCCTTTTCATTAAATAATACAAAACTCCAACTCCTTTGCCCTTCTTTAATAATTTCCTCTCCCAATTTCCCAAATATTATTTAACTTCAAATAATAACTAATGTTAATAAACTTTAATAGACTTTCCTCCACTTTTTCCTATCTTTTATTATGAAAATATTGAAGTTTCGAATTCGTATAATTTGATATCAAATAGTAAATTAGCATATGTAGAAATAGAAAACCATATGGAAAGGAATATTAAGTTAGAGTGCATAAATGAAAGGAAGATAAATAATAAGAGAAAGCCCTAAGGAACTTCCCTTCCCTAATACATCTATAGTTGGTTATATCACTCGCGTAAGGGATGATCAAAAATAGTGGAGATCGTGTTCGGGGAACCGGCATTGAAAGTCCCTATACTATACAGCCCGAGTGCACATATAGCTCAATTCCCCGGAATTCGGAGTAGTAGTCGAGGGGATCCTTTGTGTGGCGGGTGTATGAATAGGAGTCGTGATCGATTCGGAGTCTCCAGTCTTTCCCCGTCTCCGCTCCCTTCCACATCTCCCTCCTCCGGCGGCTAAAATCATGGGGACGAAGCGGATGGAGTTTTTGGTCCATACCGCCGTCCCCGCCGCTCTCGCCGCTCTTCTGTTTATCAACTCACTCGGTGGCGGGTTTGTCTACGACGACAGGTAAATCAAATCATATTTTAGCCTATTTCTCTAGAGGGTAAACAGGTGGGTATGAAATCATCCACCACGTACTTCACATCACTTTAACCGTTATTTTACCCACACACACTCAACCACACAGTCATTCCATTCATCATGATGGGAAATCCTTTCAAAGCCCTTTGACAACCTTAAGTAAAAAAGATTCATAACGAGATCCCTTTAGTAGATTTCAATATAAATATGAACTCAGCTCTACAATATTCTAAGCATATAAGTGCGAGTATCTTTGCTACTTGATGTCTATGCCACTTGATTGTCAAGTATGGGATTTTCATGAAATGAGTTTAAAACAATTTTAACTTTCTCATTAAAAGGGAAAATACTTACATTTACTTACTTGAAATAGTTTAATTCTAGACAGTAAAGGAATATTTGATTTTGTATCCAACACGATTCTCCCTTTATTATTACCTTTAATGACCTAATGAACACACGGTTGTGGTTTATTTCTCATATATCATCAAGTATAATCTCTTTTCTTCATTATCAAACTCCTCAGACATTAGTTGCCCAAACCATATTGTCAAAATAGTGAAGGAGCAAAGTCTGGTTTTGATAATGTACATAAATATGTAAAAAGGTCCGCGTTCCAACTTTCCCTTTTATTTAGCGGAAAGAGAAGCGAAGAAAGCTTACGCTTTCCAAACTTCATTACCATAAATTCCTCCTTTTTATTCATTTTCTAACGAACTAATAAACTTATGTTTGCACTTTTATATTAAATAATATTTTATACTATTTTCCAAAGTGCTGATTTTATGTTAAAATTTTCTAATTATTTTTTCCCTTGTATGGTTTCTTACATAACTCCTCTCTAAATGGAATGGGGAATTTCATTTAAAAGGCGATGTTTCTGATCATTATAAGAATATAAAAAGTGAAGTCAAATAAGAAATAATGAACATTAATTACGGTAATTTGAAAATGCGATTTTTATTTTGTGAGTCTTCGTGGACATAAATAGGAAGGAGTTCCATGTTCAGGTTTTTAGATCGGATAGGGAAGTATTTCGCCGAGGTTTTATGGCCTCCTGGGCGTCCGCCGCCCCAGCCATAGCAGTAATAATACATCAGGGTAATAATAGAGTGGAAGAAGGTCCAGGGGCTTTAGGACCCACGCATTATGGGGGTAATACACGGGAGTATTAAAACGAGTTGAACACCCCATGGGAGACTTTCAAAGGAGGAGCATAAAGCCAAACCTCACCCAACAACGCCAAGAGACCGAAATGACGAACAGAACCCAGAGGGGACTGTGGAGGGGAAGAGGATAGTGAGAATAAGTAATAATCATTCCTAAAATCGCGTGCTCGACTCTCAAAGGGAGACCCGGCCCTAATGACCTACTACGACCGATGAATAAAACTACACATATTAGATACACGATTCTCGCAACTTTTCCACAATCACATTGATTTATTTAGCCAAAAGTCTGAACTACATAAATGCCATATATTCACAAACTTGCAATTTTTTTCATATTTTCCCAAACCCGATTACTCATTAAACCCATTAGATATGTCTCAATCCTACATATAGGTAAGATATTATGTAGTAGGATTATATACCATATACATAATATTGGTATTGGATTGCTAACACGTTTATAACTTTGGTTCGTAACTTTATAAGAAAACCAAATGTATGAGTGGCATGGGTGAATATGACCCTTGTAAGTGAAAGTGATAGCATTTGTGTAGTTGTGGATTCGCATCCGACCGAGCCACACTTGATGACACATTTGCAATGAGTGAGTCATGGAGCGTAAAAGGCGGACGAGGGCGAGGAGGAACGAAGGGTGGGTTATCACATTAGAGATAAACCTCCCCTCTCATCCATCATCTCATCATCAGGGGGAAGGTTGTGTGTATGGAACCGAGGGCCCTTCGACGTCTCCGTCTATTCAAATCCAACTCGTCAATGGGAGTCCATTATGAGAAGGAAATCGTCTGTGAGATAAAAAGAGAGGGAGTGGGGCCAGCTTTGCTCAAAATTCAAATCGATTCCCTTCCCAACTTTCCATCACTATGCATTCCTCCACATTCTAAATATTCCGAGAAAATGTACTTGATATATAAATCCGAAGAATAGGAAATGTCCTATGATCCACATACAACATACATTACATAATATAATGTCTAGCATATGGAGTGTGCTCAAATTCAAAAAGGGTTCACATTTATTAAGTATATGTAATAATATGAATATATGGAGTAATATATGAAAGTAATATATGAATGTATGTGTGTAATATATGAATCGTATATCTCTTCGTATCATGCGACATTGTTCAGTCCAATAGAGATTCGGATGATGTGCGTAGGGTTTGAATGACCCTGTTATGGGGAGAGTCCTTACGTATGGAAATGAAAGCGAGTGGCGGAGAGGAAAAGAATGTTTTATAAATGAGAATTTTGTGTCTTATTTGAACAGCCGAGCGATCCTTGGTAACCCCGACCTTCTTCCTGGATCCCCTTGGGACTCCCTTTGGACTCATGACTTCTGGGGGACGCCAATTGGACATTCCGGATCACACAAGTCATTTCGACCGCTCACAACCCTCACATTCCGCCTGAACGTCTTATCCTACGGCCTCACTCCGTTCTCCTTCCATTTCTCAAATCTCTTTCTTCATGTCGTCTCGACAGTGTTGTTTTCAAAAGTCGCGAATCTTCTGCTCCGTGGTTCATTCCCGCGCTTCTTCTCCACGCTTCTTTTCGCTGCTCATCCGATTCACACGGAGGCTGTGGCTGGAATTGTGGGACGAGCGGATGTTCTCTCAGCAGCTTTGGCCCTTTCGGCATTTTTGTCTTATGCAGCTCATGTCAAATTACGAACTGCTCGTCTACGACGACAATATTTAACTAATAATAACAATGAGACCTCGACGAGCTCCAATTTCAAAAATGGATTTAAACTTGGACCAAATGGAGGAAAGTATCTAAATAATTATGCAACTTGTAAGCAACAACCAAAGCTTGGAAGGAGAAGGAACCGAAATTATAACAACAACAACAATTGTCAAAATTGCAACTCTCAGAGAAATTCCCTAACACCGGATTCCTCCGGCGGTGAAGATAAGCGAAGGAAAAATGTTTTAAAAAGTTCTTATAAAATTGAGTCAGGGAAGGAAACTGGGCTTTTAATCCTCGCCCTTTTCTTTTCAGCTCTAGCAACATTTGCAAAAGAGACTGGAATTACAATTTTAGGAGTTTTGGCTGCATATGATGTCGTCATGAGCCTGGTGCGTACTGTGGAATATAAGCGAAAATTTCCTCAGAGTTTATTTTCCAATATTTTGCGAAATTCGGCCGCGAGGTCAGTGGGGATCGTCATCGGGGCGGGGGTTTGTTTGCTATTTCTTCGCCTTGCGGCTGTCGGCGGTTTCCATTTACCTACCTTTGCAAAAGCAGACAACCCAACGGCAAAAGAACCCGCCTTCCTCACCCGATTCAACACATTCACCTATTTACCGCCATTCAATTTCCTCCTTTTCATCTTCCCAGCTCAATTGTCCTTTGATTGGGGCATGGAAGCTATTCCAAGGATTCATTCAGTTTGTGATTATAGGAATTTAATTTCCCTGGCCTTCTACGGCCTCTTGGGTAAAAAACTGTTGTCGGCTTTGTATTCCATCTACGCGGCCTCTTTCTCTCAAGATGACTTTCCAGGAGAGAGGAGAAAGCGCAAGATGAGGAACTTTGAGAGGAACAACAATTACTACTCCAAAAAGATGAGCACCAAGAACAAGTTTGTCCTTCCTTGGAGTCACGGTCGAAGGAATGGCCTCCACAATTGCAATTACGACACGAGTAATGAGCACCAGAATGTGAAGTGGTTGGAGGGCGAGGGGGCGATTGTGGTTTCCCTCGCCTTCTTAATTTGCCCATTTCTCCCTGCCACAAATGTGTTTTTCTACGTTGGGTTCGTCGTCGCCGAACGTGTTCTGTACCTCCCTTCGGTCGGGTTTTCCCTGCTCGTTGGACAAGGGATAGGGAATTTGTTGAGCAGAATTAAGAAGATAAAATCCAACCGAAATGAAACTAAAGTAAGTACAATAATTACTCTCATGTTGCAATGGATAAATATGAAATTCCAACCAGATCAATAGCTTTACATTACTTTACTTTAATCTGCTTCATTACATTTAATTATTATATTATTACTTATTCTGTAGTTCTTTGAACTCGGTAGATTATTTTAGGGCAAAGGTCGCATTTAAGATTAATTCATATAATATACTAAAAGAATCCGGACGTAGACTTTGAGCATTTCTTATAAGTATTACAATGGTGAATTTTTGAGTAATCTGAGTCGACGGAGGAACAAGCGAACGCATTATGCAAGAATGATTAAGCCGCTGCGGCCATCTCCGCTAAACATCTTTTCCCGAGAAGATGAGAGGAGAAGATGAGCTACTGAATAATTTATCATTTCCTCTCCAAAAAGCTGGAGAGGAGATGAGGGGAATTTGCATTCATTCTCCTCAATCTCTGGCATCCCATATGCTCAAACCTGAGATTACCTAATACCAACTCCAAGAGTACAAGTTAAGGAAAATCTCATCCGTTCATTCTCCCCAGTTCTACTTAGGTACTCCCTCCATAATATAATAGTATACAATATGTATAAGTATGGTAGATCCAACTTCTAAGTGTATGGTAGTACAGTAGATATCATGTATCCTTGTTCGGCTCCTCTTGGAGTATGTATCTCTTTGTAAATCCCATCAGAGGACTTTACAAACTTTCATTACATCAATTGTAATGAAAGGAGAGGTTTAAGCGCGAGCCCAAATGTGGATTTGCAATATGCATGAATTTCTTTGGTCTTGATGGGGGAAGTCGGGAATGATTTACATACATGCATATGGTAGTAGTTGAATGTAAGTAGCATGGAGATCTTTTCAGATCCTCCCAGGGCTTTCTTCTTCTCTGTTTACTTTAAATGATCCTGAAAGGCCTTCGCGCATAATTTTCCTTTAGAGCCTCCTCTGTAATTAGTACAGAGAAGGAAAGGAAGTGAAAGAAGATTCAAATGCCTTACAACTTTAAGCTCTTACAAAAGATTCGCTCTGTATGTATATATCCCTCTTTTTATGCTTTTTATATTAAGGGTAAGTTGTAAGTTCCTTACCAATGTGGTTCATTGTACATACCATTTTGGTATGGTGCTCTTGCTCTTATACATGTATACAGCCTTCCACTTGCGAATTGTATCTTAAAAGTAAAATATTGAAAAGAAGGAAAAAGTGAAAGTTCTCGCATATTGGAAATAGTACAAAAGCATACATATTGTACAGCATCTAAAAGTGTACTAATATATTTATATCAATTCACAATATATTCTTTTCTTTGGTACACATTATGGTGGATATAGGGAATGAATTAGTCAGAAGGAATATAGTTATGTAAGTACCTATAGTATAGGATTTTGAATGGCCATTGCGCAATGGAGATGAAACAAATGAATAAATTCTTTGAGACGGCTGAAACTCTCTTTTTCTATTCAGTTCGTGTGAGGGTCTTCACAAAACATTAAACATTTGAGCCGTAAAGATTTTTTAAAGGAAAGGAAAAGAAGCAATAATGCTCATTCACTTCATATTCCCGCAAACTACTTAGGAATTCTTCAACCCCTTTCTATTTTCTCATACAATACGTATAAATATCTCAAAATCCTATTCTTCAATTCTTACATGTACATTATTAGACATGGAAATATGTAATATGAAATATGTATAGCTTGTACAGTATGTAGAGTAGAGTAGAGTATGTATGTAATATGTACTAGGTATATAGTAAATGTATGGCCAGAGCGGCTCAGTTAATTAGATAGTTCCAAAATGTTTATAAGAATTTTTTTGACAATTCCTTCGTCACCTCCAGTCTTAGTTTTTCCAATTGGGAGGAAAAAGAAAAAATTCGTTAATTAAAGTGTCTGAGTAGAAGGAAGTTTAATTGGATTGGATAAGACAAGAGTTTGTAAACAAATGGAGAGCAACATTTCAGGTTTTCTCTCCTTTCAAATTTCTTGAGAGAAAGAGACGAAGGAAATTACTCGCTAATTTGTTGACTTCCCCCCTTTCATTCATCCTCAGACGGAGGAGACAGGAAGTTAATGAACTCATTTCCTTACTAATTCCTGACACACTCCTCAGATCCTTCTTATGAAAACTCCTTAATCGATATTCATACTATGTACAATTATGAATCCCTATAACTTTATCAATCCCTATAACTTTATTTTACTTTATACCTAAATTCCTATTCTCCTTACATCTGCTTTTCAGATTAAATTTCCCTTGAGTGAAAGGAAGAGTAAAAAAGGCATTTAGCTCAACTTATCATGTTAGTTGTGTAAATATGGCCGGGTCTTGAAAACTGTAGATAATACACGGGAACCATCCTGCCTTCAGAGACGTTTCACATTATGGGTGAATTTTGAAAGGAGGATGATTCCTCGAGTGTTTGCACATAAGAAAGTTGAAAAGGCGAATGAGAAATATATCCTGAGCACTTCTCCTAACAAATTATAAACTCAAACAAAGGAAATCCCTAAACTTTCTCCTCACGTTCTTTCAATTTCCATCCATTGACTTCCACTACCATCAATAGACATCCAATATAGACCTACTTACATAATGTACATGCATAATATAACTATTATAACCCAAGCTTGACTTAAGATAGATAGCTGGTTCACTAACTATAGCTCTTTCTCGACTATACAGACTCACTTCTTTAAATACTTAAACTCACTCCTCAAACACTTTTTTAAAGTGTGAATCTTTTTGTTGACTTATTTTTCTTTGAGTGAATTTAGGAACGAGCAAATATAAACATTATTATTTTATACAAGAATCCATTACTAAGATTGTCAAAATCTGATGTGAAATAATAAAATGAATGATATTGTAAAATTTATAAATGAACAGGGAAATAAACCTGTACTTCTTCCATCATTGTACTACTACAATATAATAACTATTTTCTTTCTAATGTTCTACTATCCGACTATTTTACTATGACTAATGTTAGGTTAAGTACGAATGCGAATTAAAGATACTTTTATCTATATTGCATTCGAACACGGCAAAGAAACATTTTGGAGTAATTAAAATACTTGTAGATGGATTTTATCTTATCGTCATTAATTAATTAGGAGGACAGGGCTTAAGGAAGCACGCGACATTAAATGCACATATTAATATTTTTGAAGAGTGATGATGATGAGAATAATTCGTACTGAAGAAAATTAATTATTAAGTACGAATAAGTTTAAAGATAACAAATTGTTCATATTTGTTCTCACATCAATATGAAACTCAAGCACAGAAGTTTATATTTATTCATATTTAATACATACCTACACACTATACACTATACTACATACGATAATATGTGCATAACATTGATACAGACATGGAGAAGGAAAAGCCCATGAGTGAACGAGTCGTATGTGAATGTATTACTTTGTTTTCTAACGTGTAAAGTTAATGGAAGAATCCGGGGAGAAAATGAAATTATTTGTTTAATCAAATTAATTACATAGGAGTTTTAAAAGTGGTGGGCAAACAAGTCTTGACGTACATTTATTTAACCTCAATTTTTGATTAGACGAAATGACACGAAACGGAAAAACACACATGAAATAATTACTAATGGCTCCAAGAAAGCAAAACTGTCAATTATTTAGAAAACTCCTAAAGCTTATGCCCAAATATGAAGGGAACTCATTCGCTCACTCACATTCAGTTCATCTCTTTTCCTTTTCTCAGATTTGGAAGGAAAGGCTTAGGGCTTTTATTTATTTATTAAGAACCCACGAGTTTTTCCCGGAAACTTCGTGCTCTTATTCATTACGACTTTTCCCTCATTATTCCTAATGAACAAAAGGATAAGATTGAATTTAGGAGGAAACCATTAACTTTCCAAACCACGTACTTCATTGAAATAGAAGATTTAAAAAAATACAACCTTATTGAATTATTCAGTAGTATTTAATTATACCCCTACTAAGTATGGATAGAATATATGAATCTAAATGCGATTATAAATTGCTTTCATTCGTACAATATACATATAATATAGATAGTTGAGATAAGATAGATTATAGATACTTAAAATATCATTACAAGTTACCTATAACTTTATGATGTAGAGTACATAATTATGTATATCATATTACATATATCCTACTTACACATTATGTACTATTGTGCATCTGCATATGCACGACAAGAGTTTAACTTTTAATAGAGTACATAAATAATAATATGAGTAATATTATAATAATATAAAAAAGTTTTTTTAATTTTTCTATGAGCTTCATAAATTTGTCTCATAGTAGAAAGGAATGTCTTGGAATTTATGATAAAGTTTTTTAAAAATGTGTAACCTCCCCGTTTCCTTCTTCCTTGTCATTATTATTGCGTCTAGGCGGAGGAAGTTGATAGGAAGTTATAAGCGAAGCCAAGAAGACATAAATTCTATATTGGAAACAATCAGGGGAGCAAAAAGGGGACTTTCACATCCATTAAGAATGGTAATAAATCGAGAGAGTTTCTCCAGCCAAGAGCCCCTCGTATACCATACACACCCACCCACCAATTTTTGGATCGGATTGAAGAAATCGTTAGGGATAACTATTATTATTATTGTTCTCTCCCCGAAATGAGGATTTTCATTTATTTGGAAACTTTTCCAAGAATTATAATAAAAATATTTATGGAGTGTTTCATGATCAGATGAAATATTATTTCCAGTCCTAGCTGCTATAAAGTCAATAAGGATTATAAATATAAATTCCAACTTATTAACATCAAGCCTTCCTCCTATACATTTTTGGTAACTTCTATACATTTTGGTAACATTTATATATTTTGATATAGTACTTAACTATATGGAGTGTTTTGTATTATCATAAGGATTCGGATTAAAACTAATTTTCCTTTTATACAAATTCACAAATATTACGCAGCTTTGGTTTATTCTAACTTTGTTAATATTTGAAATGACGTTCGTGCATTAATATTTGGGGCTATAAAATGTCTAAAGCTTTTCGCCGAAACTTTTAAAATCCTCAATTGGAAAGCGGAAAGTAAGAAAGTGGGAAAATTAACATTTTCCAGAAACTATGAATTTATTACTTTCCATTCTAACTTGTGCCACCAGCGAAGGGGAAATTGGTACTCAAGAGCCTTTCTGTGAAAAGTCTCTGATGTCATTCAACCTCCCCTTTCCTTTTTACTACTAACAATCGGCTTAGGACTCGAAGAAGGAACGAAATTCACCCAAGAACCTCTCCAACACTTTCCAATTTCACCATCTCGGAGAAGTGAAGGCATTTCAGACCCAAACTCCGTTCATTCCTTCTTCAACGACTCACTTCCCTTTTCTTCCTCAATCTATACAGAGAAGGTTCCTTGAGGATTCCAAGTATTGGAACTTTACCCTTTTCACTTTAAAACGGAGATTGGGAATTGAGCCGATGGACTGCAATTGCCTTTCAAAAGACCATATGAAACTTGCATTTTATTAAATTTTTACTCTGCCATTTCTGTTTTTACAATTTACAACATATGGTGTGTATAAGAAAAGGAGTACAACTGGGTTAAAAATGTGCAAATACTATTATATAAAGATATAAAAAGGATAATAAATAATAAATGTAACAATTGACAGTCGACACATATTGCACATTTTTACAAGGGGAACATAAATTAAATAAAAAATCATACACGCGAATTTTTTCCAATGCTGCTTTTTGCCAACTTGGGCTTTTTCATTGACGCATACAATTTGGGTGTGTTCACTTATGCATAAATATATTTTTTCATACATGGGTTAACTCGCCTGCATTATTATGATTTTAATAAATGCTGACAGACACATTAAGAATAGAACGGCGAAGTTATAATGCATTGTGCATACTTATAGGTTATGGGGAAGGTTAAGTTTCCCAATTATTTAGTATAATTACCTCGTTAGCGCAGTCAGAGGGGCATGAATGAACTTGGGGAAAAAACTTGTTAGAACTTGGGTAGACCTGTGAGAGAATCAATTTGATGGAAGCATGTATTTAATCCCTTCCTCTTACCTACCCTTTAATCTTGAGACTTTTTTGAGAAAAAAAGGACTTGGAACTTTTCCTTTCCAACTCACACGTTTCAATTCCTCCCATATAGGAAATAATAATAAAAGTGGAATAAATTGGCCTAATCCAATAGAAGTGCGAAAACGAGGGAAAAGAACGGAAAAGTGAGAGTAATAAACTTACATGGCTTTTTCTCTTTTCTTCCTTTGACCCCCTTCAATTCAAAATGTAATCACTTTTATTATGCAAAGGTGGAATTGGGATAATAAAAAGAAACTGTTAAAAATATTGTAGCTGAATAACTTTATAAAAACTTTCATATTTTTATGTCTTTAGTTGGTATAATAAAGCCGAATAGTTGTAAAATGTTTGTTAAATATGGAAAGATCAAGATTTAATGATCTTATAGAATTCTGTTATTCTTTATTTATGTTTTTTCTTTATACCGTAAGAGTGTCGCTTATATTAAATGTATAAATACGGTTATAATTTTAAATCTATTGTAGGTTTTCATACTTATATGTATGGTACATGTATATATGGCATCATGTTCAATTATAAATAAAAAATTATAAACTCGTCTTGCATAAATTTATTGTATGTACAGTAGTAAGAAGGCATATACGTATAGGATATATAAAAGCTATTCAAAATATAAAATCATTATTCTACTAAGAGATTTAAAGCATTAAAGCAAAAGATTTTAATATGTTTTTTGTGTTTTTGTAGATCCGCCGTTTGTTCCTTTGTAGCTGCTTCCTCTCGCTCGCCTTCTTATCCTTCAAAACTCTCTTAAGAAATGTCGAGTGGCGAGACGAAGAGAGTTTGTACAGAGCTGGAATTCCCGTTAATCCTCCCAAGTCATATGGGAATCTTGGGACGATTCTGAGCAATTCTGGAAGAATCAAAGAGGCTGAAGAAGCTTACAGGACAGCTTTGGCTTACAGACCAAACATGGCGGATGTTCATTATAACTTGTGAGAAAATGTTTTTTTAAATATTAAAATAATGACGTTTATCCACCGACAGTGATTATGTAAATTGCGTCCTTAAGATAAATCATTAATATTAATTGCTCCCATTTAAGATAATACGCACTTCGGGGTTTCACGCAATTATATAAGAAAAATAAAAACAAAATTTCCGATTTCACAACACAATTAAATCAATTAAAAAAATGAGCCAATTTATCAAATAGAAAAATTAATGACCTTATCTTGAAAACTTGAAACCCAACAAAATAATGAAATTCCTAAAATCTCCTATCTTTAAATTCCTTTCTTTTTTTAACTTTTGATCTTATCTTAAGATCTCAAGTTAATAAATATAAAAAAAGGAAAATTTTCATTGTTGAGTATCATTGAGTTTATTCGATGTAACTTTGAGTTTCACTTAACTCGTAAGTTCCGTGTGAGCTTTTCCTTTATCCAAGTAGAGTGGTTCGATGAAGAAGAAGAGGGGATTAAATGAGTGAAAGTGGTTGAAGAGGATGAGTGAAAATCTTTTTTCAGAGGGCTGCTGGTTGAGGGACAGGGACGATTGGAAGAAGCTCTCGCGTGCTATCGATCAGCCATTCATTTCCGACCTCGTCTCGTAGGTGAGTCCAAAGGAATAAAACCAAATAGACATTTCTTATAAACATCCACAATATCGAAATCCATTGTTGGCCGGAGGAATTTCTCGAACGGCCGTCGTTGATGAAAAGTAAACAGTGTCGTTTTTCCTTCTTCCGGTTCGGTGAGTTTAGCAACAGATTGGATTTATTATCTTCTTCTTTCAGCGGCGTACGTGAGTGAGGGACACGTCCTCTCACGACTTGGCAGGAAGAAAGAGGCGATGGAGTCGCTCGAACGAGTTTTACCACTCAGGGACGACGGCGTCAAGGTCAGGAAGGAAATTTATCTCTTCATATTCCCCGCCATTCATAGTTCTAAAAAATGGGGGATCTATTGCGCAAATATTAAAAAAAATTGAAGAAGATGACTAGAGAATTTTTCGCATTTTTCTCATTACAATTCCATCTCTCTCCTTCTCCGGTCGTATCAATCACGGCTGATAATAAGACAGGGAGCAAAATTCAATTTCCTCTTCTTTGCACAGTCTTTTGGGCAAGATTATATGAGAACTTCATGTGCTATCTATCATCCTTTGTACGCATTATGGTTATTATAGTATCATCAAAATGTGTTTACAAAATGGATATTTTTTTCTTATAAATATTGGTTTTTAATTTAATGTAGTTAATAATTAATAACTTGTTATATTTACGCAGTATAGGTTCTTTCAAGGCTTCAAAATTATAAGGCTGTAGGAAGATTTTCAAAGGGGACCAAAGATACCCTGTATAATTTATATAAAAATAGAGAAGTGAGGATTTGAATCTTGAATAGGATAAAAGCCAAATGTTTTGAATTCAAATATCTGAATAGATATGAAATGAAAGGCTTTGTAAATTGAAATGATTGAAAAGGTAATTTACTCCCTTTCTAAATACGGTATCATATCGCATATAAGCTATACGATATGAACGAATCCTTCAAAATTCCCTTTCCCATATTTCCCTTCCAGTAGCACTCGAGTCAAAGGCCTTTGAAATGATGAAAGAAATTAATTATGAAATCCTCTCTGAATGCCGTTTTTCTACCAGGGTGAAAAAAATGGGAAATTACTTACCAATTAGTTAAATACTCTTCTGAAGCCAATTAACTCTTCAATTTTTTCATCCTTTGAACTCCTAACAACCTAACTATTAACTATAATTCCTATTTAACTTAAAACCGGTTCTCATTATTTTCCATGCTCTAATAATTCAATTCTCTTATTTTTAAAAATCGTTCTTCTCGATTCGTATATTTTTCTTTCATCTAAATTTATTATGTTGGTTATGGTTTAGTTTAGATATACCAAACCAATACCAATATGGCCTGTGTATTATGTAAGTATAGAAGTAGAGTGATCTAGACATATCAAAACTATAGTTTAAATTATTGGAAATTGGACCTATGAACCTCTTGGATTATAAGGTAAATAAAAATATATGGACTTCTGACGAATTTTGTGTAAGAATGGAATGAAATTGGAAAGGAGGACAGTCGAAGACGGGGAAATGGTCGGTGGAGGATGAAGAAATTGAATTCTCTTTCCCCTTTATTTTATTTGTGGAGATGATAGGGAAGGATTGAGCGGAGGAAAGTAGATAAATAAATACGATAGAAAGAGCAAATAGGAATCATCTTCTCTTTCAATTTCTCCATCAACCCTCATAACTCTCCATCTTTGTTGTCGGTGCAGGATCTGAGGGCTCACGTCGAGGCGAAGGTGTCCGCTCTGCTTCGATATGGAAATCTATTGGCAGAAAGAGAAGGCCACGCTGCGGCGATCTCCATCTTCAGAAAAGCTCTGTCTCTCATGCCCCCAAACTACCCGCAACCGGAGGTGAACCACCGGGAATTCAAATTTACAAATTCAATTGCTCCAAATTGAATCTTTAGGGAAATACATATGGTCCACTTCATTATATCCTCAATATTTGTCCACAGAGTTTGTACGTGTCGCTCGGGGAGGCATATTTCCATGTTGGTGATTTCTCCTTGGCTGAAACTTATTTCCAAGAAGCTCTCCGATTCAAACCTGACCATATTCCTACATACCTTACATATGGATCTCTCCTCGCCACGAATGTAAGCAATTAATTCTTTCTAATAACATTAAATCCTCATTACGGTTCACATACTTCTAAAATATCTTGGATTAATTCCAAGCTCAAATGTACAAATACTTTGTACACTACGTATGGTATACCATATAGTGTACATTACATAAATAGAGTGGTTTTAGTGATTGTATGGTACACAGTGTGATTGTATTAATTGTACATAGTGAATAGTGAGATTGTATTTGTAGGGGAAGTGTAAGCCCATTATCGTTGTAATGTAATTAAAGGGTAAGGTATAAAGTGGATTTGAGGAGATTTAATTCCAGACGCTGAATAAATAGAGTTAAGACCCTCGTCCATTCCCGATTACTTTCTTATTCTATTGGTTCTTTATTCCTTTGTCCTCTGACCTCCCTCACGTCCCACCTATTCAATGAAAGGCTGAGGAGTCGAAAGTTAAATATATTAAGCTCCCAACACAAAAGGAGAAAATCTACTTTGGTTTATTTAGTCCCAGTCAAAGCTACGTTTTCAATACACTTTCACTTCAATTTAATGCACTCGTACGGAGACATGCTGCTTGGTTCCACATTATATAACACTCCTATTCCTATCCCTATAATAAACATAGACGCAACAAAGTCCATTACTCTAAAGGACAGTTTTATATCTGTAACTCTCAGTTAGGTCTCTATTACAAGTACTGCACTATGCCTATATATGTAAATAATACACCAAAGCTCTATAATATTGTATAAGTACAGGTTGTATCTGTATCTGGAGTATAGGGTTTATTTTGATAAGTTTATGTAATGTGGTTGATATAGAGTTAGATGGCCGATAATTTATATTAAGATCCTAAGGGGAGTGTTATAGACTGCATTTATAGAGATGTATGAGGTGGATAGGAACGGAATAATGGATTTGTGAGAATAATGTATTCGTATTGTGGGTTGGTAATGTCTTCTGTATCTCTAGTCAAGTCGATGGGACTTTTAGTGAGTAATGCTCATCTTTACAAATTGTTTCTCATTTCCGTCCTTTCCGTTCTCGCCTTCCCACTTTCACTCACAAACACTCTTCTATTAACATCCAATGGAACATGTACACATTGAATAATCCACTAGGATTTATCAACTTGATCGCCAGCCTACAAAATCTATGCAAATCTTTTTTTTCCATTTTTCTCATAAATATTAAAATCAATATGAATGACAGTTAGAAATTGTTGGCTTATAAAATAAAATTTGTTCAAATAGAAAATTGTTGATCATTTAAACTTAAAACAACTGTATCTACTTTACTCTACTACTATTGCACTGTACATTGTATTTACATATTGGTAGTATATTTTTGTGAATTAGTAGTTGATAAATATATTTCAATATTTATTTAATTTTATAGAAGACTCGTGTGATGGAGGCAGAGATGTGGTTCCGCCGGGCGAAGAAAGTTGCTCCGAGAGATTCTGCCGTCTACTACCAATACGGTAATAATTCCCATCTCTTCCCCTTCCGCTCCCATTCCAAAGAAATTCCACAATAAAAGTGGAGAGAATTTGGGAAAATTTGATTAGGGGAAGAAAAGACCGTTGAGGGTTCCACAACCGCCGTCACCCGTCCCTTCACATTTCTCTCATAACAGTAGACATAATTCCCTCTTCAATTTTCCTTCCAAACTTTTTGATTCTCCGGTCGTCTTCGAGAGAGGAAAGATGAAGAACATCTCGATACACATGCAGGGGAGAAAGAGCAAGTGTGAAGTTTATAATGATGAAACTTTTTATTCCTTTTTTATTTCTCCCGTGTTCACCTCGGAGAGGGAAAATGATGAAAAAGCAGTAAACGGTTTTTATTTCTTCACCGGCCAGTACAAGTACACCAAAGGGGGACTCCAAAAGTCAAGTCAGTGGAGTATTAAGAGATAAAATTTTTTCTTCTCAAATGGCGGAAATCCTCAACTTCCTTCACGCCATGTAGGAATGTTTTTAAAAAGCCTAAACTTTTCCCTTCTGACACTTTAACTCGTGGGAGGGGGAAGAGCGGCGGGAAACTTATTGAGAAAATTGGACTTGTCGGAAAGCAAGAAAAATGAAAATTGTAATTTAAATAACAATGGGAGAATAAAAGTGAGTTTGGGGAGGAAAGTTGTGGTGGAGTGGTTGCTCCGTTAAATTAAAAAATGGAGGGGAGAGACTTGATAATAAATCTTAACGATGTCACCCATCCCGACCAGACCCCATAAAATTCAAAAGTGGATGGAATGGGAACGATGAATCATAACCCCGAGTTCCACAGATTCACATCCATGCAAATTACTTCCAACTACAGAAGAATATGACTTGCAAAAAACCCTTGTTTTATCATTTCCAATTAACTTTCTCCATTGTTCTCATAATTAATCATTTTTCTTACATTTTTTAATTATTTCCTTCTATTAGTATTTATATTGTACATATATTACAATCCATTAAACTACTTCTTTGAATTTTGAAATATCCAATAACTTAAAATCTTAAAATTAATAAAAATGAAGCAATAAGAAATGCATCAAAAGATTATTTGCTTAGATGTTTAAATTGATTTTAAACTTTTTATACAAAAGTATGATGGGCCATTAAAAGAGCTGTGAAAGAGGAAGAATAGAAATGAGGAAAATAAAAAAAAGTGGAGAGTTCTTTCAAAGATTAAGTTATCTTTGTAGCTTTGCATATTCTTCTCTAAAAGCCATCAAAATCCCCGTCAACTCCACTGATTAAAGTCCATTTCATGGGGAAGTGAAAAAGTTAATGGGGCGAGGAAAGTGGGAAGATTGAAATTTAAATTAGGTTCAAATTGAGCGGAGAAAACCCTTTTAAAATTTCCAGCTCCATTTCCTCTTCTCCTTTTCCACCTTATGAGTATAAAGACGTTCATTTGAAACGACGGCTTCACTCCCTAATTTATTTTTTCATCTTTTCTCTCATCTTACTTAATCCGCCTTCTTAACTTGTGTAATAATCAATTTCAATTTCAGTTCAACTCCTTCCATAAACCGACATTAGCTTACATTAAATATTAAACTTAACTTTTTAATTTAAATGTCCCGCAGGAACTTTATATTTAATTAATCACCAATTATGAGGAAAATTTTGGGCAATGTCGAACCCAAACTTTTCAGACCTAAGTATTTAAATATGCAGTAAAGTAAAGGGGGAAGTTAAGGAGAAAATATTAGAGGCATGGTATTGAAATCTCCTTTGAAATGGATCATCATTGTGTTGAGGTTCTTTAATCGCAGTAGGAAGCATTTTAGAACAAAGAACCCCAAATTTTCCCGAAACTTTTCAAATAATAAAACCCGGGTTCTCATGTTAAGCATAGGAAAAAGAGTGGAAAGTTTTGGGCCACAAATTGATTTAAATGAGGTTGAAATGGAAGGAAGATATTTTTTTCCTTCTTTCAAATTCACTCTAGTGATCGATATCCCTCCTACCTTTCATCGCCCATATCTTTTGGATTATTAAATAGAAAGAAATTTAAAGCTTTAAAAGCTCCAATAAACTAAGCCGCTCTTTGAGCCATATATCCGCCACAATATAATAAAACTAACCCTTAAATGTACTACTTTATATACATAAAAGGAACCTTATCCATATTAGGTATTAAATATATTGTAAACTTCTTTTTATGCTCAAACCCGTCTTGGTAAAAGCTGCAAAAGCCACCGGTTTTCCAACAGGAAATTAAATGTCAAAAAACTCAAAATAAAGTCTTTCAATTGTCATTTGAGAGGAAAAGACGATGAGAGGAAATAGGCGATATGAAATGTTATATGGTGCATTTTTTGGCAAAATATTGATTCGGAGTAATTGAATATTTTTAAAAAGATAAAGTCGAATTGAATGCCCCTTTTGAACCCCACTTCCTCCTTTTCTCCTTTACAACGGAGATGCCTATCTTTTCTTTTATAATGGAAATCACTCACGGGGGAAACTCGCAATCCTTCTCTTACGTATTCAAATTTGAGAGGAAATAAATGGTTGAACCTAAAGGCTTATCTCAGATGAGCGTTGGATGATAAGGAGGAAATGAGGGTACATTAAAGCCGCAAATGACATCGTCTCCTCGTTTCTTAACTTCATAAGTATATAGAGACCAAAAATGAACCTCATTAAGTTAATAGGAAAAAAACCTGAGACATTTCCCATATTCATGAATATCATGAACCTACACAGTTTTTCGTCAACTCAACTATTTTTATGACTTTTGCCTAAGGTTTCCAATACAAAATGTTTCCTCATACTTTTTACATGCTTTTTCGGTTTTCATACATTCGTTTTTCTCTTTCGCCTTCAAATGTCATGAAATTTCCATCGCTCACATTCCACATTTTATTGCTTTCCCCATTCCTAAATATTTTCTCATTTTTATGGACAAAGTTTTATGGAATCAAAATTCAAAAATTCACGTGAATTCATTTTCCTCTTTTATAATACAAAGTTGGATTGGTTGAAATAATATTCCACAATGTTGAACCTTATTCGTATACTATACTTAAAATGGGCGAAAACCATTAAACATCTTTTTTCTCTTCCAAGTCTATTATATATAGGAGGAATTGAAGTGGTGAATATATTGGACGACATTGAAATATATGGAAAATATATGGTGTATCGAGAAGTAGCTCGACTTGTCTCTTCCTCTGTTTCTTCCTTAAAATATTAGGGAGGTAATTTATAGTGAAGGAGTCGTACAAATTACGACTTCCCATCCTGTCCCTCCTTCCTGGCGAAATCGAAAGGGATGTGAGCCAAGAGAGATACACGAGTGAGGATCAGACGGAGTAAATAACGTCCATCCTGTGATCAGATAATTACAAACTTGTCCTCCCCATCTAAATCGTCTCCTTAAATACTTGTACTTACACTCCGTCTTTTTATCAGATTATCCCATCTCTCCAGTTTCTCCCTTAAACTCCCTTTGGATCACTTTCATTACAATGGTTGGTCTTTCTTTTAAAGGGAAGTTCCTGAGTGTCCAAGGGCGCTATGAGGAAGCTGCAGCGGAAATGTCCACCGCCGCTTCACTCTCTTCATCTGATAGTGAAATATTGGCTGAGGCGGCCGCGGCTCTTCGTCGTGTTGGGGAGAATGATGCAGCGGAGGCTCTTTCACCACCCGGGCGGAACTGCAAAAGGAAGAAAGGCTGAGAGGGCGGATGGAAATCCGATTTTAAATTCGCGTTGACTTCCGCTCAAAAATTACCATTATGGAACACATTCATACATTCTACTACCAGAATACCTAACTAAAATTATAATAATATATTACATTAATCTTACATTTTATGGTCTACTTAAATTTATACTTAAATACATTTAGCTAATGTAACTACATTATATCTCACCATGAATTAAATTATGAGGCTATTCAGAATTGAACCACTGAAAATATTAAATTACATTGATACGAGTACTCGTATATCGGTATATGTAATTGCATTATCTTGAGTTCTTAGAATATCACTTTTATGAAATATTATTATGATCAAAGTATCAAAGTGACTCTTATATGGTACATAAGCTATGTAAAACTATTAACAAGTATTATTAATGTATACAATATTTAAATATTGTAATATTAAGTTATTTCATATTGAGTTAACACAATGTACTCCTACGCTACTTAAATTTTTAAGAATTTCTGAAATATACTCACCTTTATTTCCTCTAATATTTAAGGGTGTTTGAATATTTGACACTAATAAATGAAGTACCATTTAAAAAAATTTAAATTGTTTAATGTAATTACATAAATAAGAATCATATATTTTATGAAAATATTTAATGTTATAATATTAAATATTAGTATATTGTAATAAAGTAAAAGTAAGATAAAGAAATTTGTTGTAAACAATTTGTGAGGTCTCTATTTATTCTATAAAAAAAGCTCTATTGTGTGTAAAACTCCAATTCAGCTAAAAAGGAATCCAAATCTACTACAAGTCTTATAAAAAACTATCACTACTTTTTTCTTGCAAACATGATTCCTTAATACGGTTGCTTTCCCTTGACTTGAGAATTAATCTCTGAATAAAAAGCGTTGTTAAAAAGGCTTTCACTTCTTCATTGCTTTTCTTCATGGGTTGTAATGGGCGTCGTTATCGGCCCTCATCTCCTTCGCACTAATGAGAAAGGTTCTTAATCTCTCCCACTTCTCCCTCCCTCCCCCCGTCACTTGGCGTAAATGAAGACGGGCATGAGGGACTTCCCTTTCACCGCGACTCGTCCCGGGAGAGGAAGGGGAAAGAACCGACAACCACGAGGAATATCCACAGGTTCAAAATCCCCACACACTCCTCATATTATTATTATCACTCCCTACATCCAATAGCTTCCACTAAACATCTAATATAAATTGTAATAGAAAACCGCTTCACATCCTCCCATATGTGCTCCCATAATAATATAGTGTTCAAAATTTCCCATGCAAATAATACACCACTATACGTCTAATAAAATTGTATCTCGTATATATTTAGTCAAAATGAAGCTTGTAGGAATGGATAAAAGTAATGATCATAGTGAATGGAGAAGGGAAAGTAATATAATGGGGTATATATGAACTGCTTAATATTCTGCCAAGGGTGGAAAGGAAGGATGAAAGTTAACTGAGCTCCCCATTCATATTCTAATCTCAACGTACAGTGATTTATTCGTCCTTCGAAATCCACTACGTAGCTCCTAAACCAAACTCATCTCTCAGGGATTTAATATTCTATATTCCCTTTTAACTATGTTCTTCCTTGCGACATCCACTTCATCCACAGGAGTAATTTTGAACAGGAGTTGATATTTTACTATTTTTAATTGTTGGTTTAATTCCCCTCTTCGGCTGTCAAATCGAGGGAAAGTAATGAGGAGAAAGTAATTTAGAAAAGTAGGAAGTAATGGAGATGATTGGAGAGGAGAAGCGATATAATTTGCCAAATCCTTTTCAAATCCCCTTTTAGAGTAATAAAGTCGAGAGAGATAACCGTTGGTTGGAGGAGTTTCCGAGACGGAGTAATTGGGCCTTAAGAGAGAGAAAGAGAGGGGGAAAGACGTGGTGGTGAGTTTGTCGTTTCCAAGTCTGTGACATGGAAAAGGAACAGAGAGGTTTTCCAATTCCTCTTCAAACGAATCCCTTGGAATTGTCATTGGTTCTCGTGGTCGTAGCGTGTCTTTTACAGCCTTCCCTTTATAACCCTCTGATTCTCCTCTTCATTACCCAAGCTGCTCGAGAACCCTGAATTTACATCCAAATGGCAAAGGGAGGAGAAAAGTTGAATAAAAAAATATCCCTTTCGAATAAACGTCACATTACATTCATATGTGCATTACAATTTGAGGCCAGCCCGCGCTGCCCAATTACATTTAAACGTCTCTGAGGAATTTCTTCATTTTCCCTCTACGGAATTTCACCCAGACGAGGAATGTGAGGAATTCTACATAATAAAACGGGAAACCGAATCCCCCAGCAATTAAAATTGAAGGCATTCTCTCTTAACCCTTTGATATTAATTTCCAGACTTTTAATTTTAAATTTAACTCAACATCTCACGCGCAATTATAATAATCGTCATCCTCATATTGTAGAACATAGAATATATATATAATTGTATGAAATTACATACATTTATACACAATATATTTTTTATATTAAAATAGCAAAGAAAATTAAAATGCGACCCTAGGATGAAATTCATTGTAATATCATTAAATATATTATTATGCAATGAAAAAAAACAAAGTAAAAAAAGTCTTTTGATTTTTTCATTCCTATTCGAAGAATCTTGAAATTTGATTCTTCCGCCTAGAGACACTTTTTTTAGTTTAAAAAAGACGAATCATATCATCTCCTTCCAGCCCTCTTCAGAAACCTCTCAACACAAAGATAACAGTATATTGCACAATGGGGTTTTAAGTATCTGTTCACCAGCAGCATCATATCATCCCCATATAGCTATGTCGTACATACCTTGTAGTTTCGATATTGCTCCAGAGCACACAGAGGATTGGAAGAGGAAGAGTGGAAATAGTCAGAGGATATCGATTAAAGGAAGAAACACAAATATTTATTCGGATTCCGAAAGTGGAAATTCCCTTTTCCCTCGCCACCGTCAACTCCTCGTTCCCCTCAATATATTATGGACAATGGACCAAAAATCGGTTTGGAAGATGAGGTTAAACCCCATTCAATAAAATTCCTTTCTCCATCTTCAACTCTTCTGAAGTGGAAAGCGGAGAGATGCTATAAATTCCATATGGTGAACCAGCCAATTGACTATATCCCTCAAAACACAAACTATCTATTAAACACATACCCATTAAACACAAAAACATACCCATAGTACAATGTACATTCTATTCTATCAGTAGTACTGTTATATGCATTCACTATAAAGGCTTATAGTATACTACAATATTTTTCTCTCGATTTATTTCATTAAACCCTCGCCAATTAATCCTCTCGCGCCCAATTGAATTAGTCTCTCATTAATTACCAAGAAATGCTTTAATTTGGGAAAGTCTTCCAAGTTCTGCTGCAGCGCGGAAAGAATATTTAATTGGGGCGGGAATATTCAAAAAGAGATAAATGGACCCGCCATGGCCCATTGTGGCCTTGCATAATGGGAGTGTAAAAAGGCGGAAAGAGAGAAATTTAGTGTGTCGTCGTAAATATTGAATCCGTTTATCATATAGGAGAGCTTTAGCCTTCTCGACTTTGTCCTTTTTGGAATATCAGGTCGGGGATTATCCCGTGTGTGGCGTGTTTGTTATTGTCTGGCGAGAGTATCGGCCTTCTGTCACTGTCTCCCGCTCCTTTCTTCCTCACCTGTCTTCCTTCACTCTCCATTTGTCTCTTCTCCTTTTTTATTCCCCCTTTTCTCCTCCCTGGATCTCTTCACGTTCCCTCTCATTTCTCTTACCAGTCAAATGGGAATTTCCGCCAACTTTACGATCTCACAACACTCGACAGTGAATACAACAAATTCGTCATTTTAAATCTATCACTTGTGATATAAACCCCATTGTCCTATATGGCACCATATTGTATAAAAAGCTGTTTTTATACTTTTACTGCTTTTACGCTATTTGGGAAATGCTATTTTTTATGAAATGCTATAAAATGGGAATATAAAACTTGATAAAAAACCGGTTCAATAATAATATGTATTCTAGACTATAACACTACAACGATCTAATATGTATTTAAAAATAAAGTATATTCTACAATTTATGGATTAACTGATATGCAATAGTTTATTTATAATGGTGAAACTTGCAAAAACATTGAAACTATTATACATGCCAAATTCTGCATTTGGACACTATTTTCCGCTAGTGAATAATTTAACGTGTTTTTAGAGACCTTTAAAGGGCAAAGGTTAATATTTATAACTTTTCCACCTTTTCCACGTCGCCCGTCAAACTTCATAATAAAATCATTTCACATCAAAAACTCATAAATCAAAACAGCACAACAAACAACTTTATTATTTCTTTTCTATCTCCCATACAAATCTTATAAGAAATCTTCTTTATTGTGTCAAAATCATTATTTTTTATTGGCCATTTTATAAAAGATAGACTCTGTTGGAAAAAAGACTGTTAGGAAAAAAATCTAATTATGTAATATAAAAATAGTATTATAGGGTAGGAGTCAATATTTTCGTCTAGACAGAAGCGTATTAGCTCTAATGGTGAATGGACAACTGATAAAAATGAGTTTTGTCAAAGTCTGAGTAAAAGTTTTTCTCATGGGAGGAATTGGGGATGAAATGAGAGTGTATTATTATTGGACGGCGAAGGGACGGACGGAATTGAACATGTCCTAAGAGCGGAAATGGACCATAGTAAAGTATATCATTCACTCTATAAACATTCCTATTGGGGATGGGCGATAAGACTAGTCATGTGAGGAACTTGATGTGGATAAAAGTTGGGGCGGGAGTGTAAGGGGAAGATAAGAGGAAATGTTGAGGTTATCTTTTTCGAAAGGCCCTTGAGTGATGAGGGATGCTGGGAGACATAAACTCTTCCATTGCTTCCTCAGACTCAACAGGTTCAAGAGTCCCGCCATCCAAATCCCGCCACGTCAATCAACCGAAAGTTTCTTTAGATGAGGAAGGGTCCATTCACTCCCAAGCAAAAGAAGAAGAAAGTCCATTTCTCCTAATCTTTTTTATTTCCTCGCCCTTCCGCAAATAAATGTTTTTGGGGCCTTTCAGGTAAGGCGAATTTTTTGAGAATTGGGAATAAGGGAAAGTAATTGGAAAGAAGGAGGAGAGAATTTGAATGAGATTTGAATAGCCAGCGACCGGCGTGAATTATTTATCCATTTGATTCCCTCGACCTCCCCCGATTTCCCTCGAGGTGGATTTAAGCGTCCAGTGGATACAATTCACTCCTTAGTACCTCCAGACTTCCCCTCCTTAAAACCCGTTCCGAGGAAGAAGGAGGGAAAACACGTCACCGCCGTCTCGGTTCAAGAGAAGATTAATCCCATTATTCGCGCCAGCCTTCTTCCTCCCTCTCCCCTCTTGCCGGAGAGAAATAAATGAGAGGAAGGAGATCTTGTTCGGATTCTCTTTCCAATCTCCCGACAAACACCACGAGAATTCTTATCACACGACAAACATGATAACACTCACTTTACCACTCTACCCCCAAGAAAATCAAGAATTCTCTCATTTGTACTTATATTTTCCGCTCTTTTATCCATTTTAACAATAACTAACATAACATAACCTAACTTTACTATATAATAAGACTATTTACTATAGTACGAGATATTGTAGTATGTATCAGACTTTTCTTTATAATTTAAAAATATGAAAATAGTCCCATTGGTACAATTTTTAAATAAATTTTTATTATTCATATTACAGATTTTAGTCGTACTTTTTATTTACGCTATACAATGCTTGTATTGTATAAACCTAAAATGAAGTCTTAAATTGGCAGTTTTAAAAAAAGCGGGGATTTTTGGATTTGTCGAAACAGACATTTTGAGGGAATTGAGTAGGATGAAATTGTCGTTTGTCTATGAAGTCTTTGGTCGTTTGGGTTGAGGTGAGGATGGGGGCTCAAATTGGTGTCGTTTTATTGCCTCCTCCTCCACGTCCCCTCAAAATGAGTCAGCGGAGAGGAGAAGCGGAAAAGTAAATTTATTTCTTTGAAATTGCCACCTTTTCCTCAACTCGCGATTACTCTCGGGTTGTTCAGTGGCCATTAAACTCCGCCGTCCTCGAGGAGATAATGAGGTTGAGCGGCGTTTCATCCCTTTATAAGCTCACACTTTCCCTTATATCTCCCTCAAAGGAGTCCCATACAATAAATTTATCTCTCGGTGAGGAGACGCGGAAAGGGCGGAGGGAAAGCCCTGAGTAGATGAATGAGCTCATTAGGAGAGGCGGAGACTCCAAGTTTCTCCTCCGCGGGTCTTTGAAGCCATCCGATGCTGAGGCGAGCGAAAAGCGGATTCAAATGTTCGGGAGGGTCATAAAGGGACATTATGAACCCAACCCGAGGTGTATTCCGATGGAACTCGAGAAACTCTCCTTATGTCATAAAACTCATGGTTGGGAGCATTAAAAGGACAGAGAATCGTCCTTCCTTTCCCAACCCTCAAACTCCCACACACATGTCAGGAGAGGAATATGAGAGGAATTGGAGGGAATCCAATAAAGATCAACGTTTTTTCTTTTTATTCCTTTCCGAAGGGACGGTTATGAAGGGGAAAGGAGGCGAGGATTCCTTTAAATCCTAATAAAATTCTCCACATTTAAATCATATGAAAGAAGATGAGACCAGGATTACTTATGAGTTTGTATGAGGGTAATAACACTTTTTTACCCTTCGTGCCCCCAATTGTCAATTACATTGAATTACCCGTCCTTTCCCCCTTCCAATTCCTTCTCAAATATTTCATGGCCCATGTCAGAAACATTAAATATAATAGAAGAATTTGAATAAAACTATTATTACTAAAACAGCTTAGTTTGTCCAATTTCCAATCTCAGTCCATAACTTATTTTCCAATGGTGCATTTAAATAAATGGGATTTAAATATTTGACATTAATTTATCATTACTTTGGCTTAAATTACATTTAAATAAAATATAGAAATATCTGTATAAATATAAAACTTAACTTTCTATAAGTGTCTCCATCGTATGAAAACACTTTTACGCACAAGGGAAAAATGTAAATTGTGAATGTATCTTAAATCGATTGGTTTCCCAATCCTCCGACATCCCTTTCTTATATAATGGATCAATGGAGTTGGAGAAGAGAACGCAATAATTTTGAATTTGAAATAGGGAAGATACATTGAGCAATTCTCTTAATGGCTTCACTCTATCACATATGTCTAATTTTCAATATTCTTTTATCTTCCATTTTATCCTCTTCTAAGAATTACATACCGTTATTGTTCGAATAAGAGCCTCTGTTCGAATAATAGCCCTGCTCGAATAAGAGCCCCCCCTCGAAACCTAA